>JAVLUX010000099.1:6412500-6552500 GCA_032164185.1 Moxostoma hubbsi
TACGTCATTATTGTGGCATCTTCATGGCAGACAGCATTAGTTCAGAGCGAGAGATGTCATGATACTCACAGGAAAGCAGATTTCTCTGTACACTGAGCAGATGTTGCCTGAGCGTTTAATTTGAGAGTTGTTATTAACGCAGTGAAATATAGATATCTGCTCTGCTGGTTATAACACAGTCACTCAGATATGAGCGTGAACGGCAAGTGATTGAGCTCATCAAACACTTCAGTGAAACTAAAACATGCCTGAAGAGAGACAAGAGATCCACACAGACAGACAATTACAGGCAGACAGACAGAGAGAGAGAGAGAGAGAGAGAGAGAGAGAGAGAGAGATAGAGAGAGATTTTCATTTTCAATTCAGACAGATGTACAGACAAACAGACACAGAGAGATAGAGAGAGAGAGAGAAACAGAGAGACAAGAAATACACACAGACAGACAATTACAGACATAGGTGGAGTCTCTGGGGAAGCGGGAAGAGCCATGGAAGACTTGAGGGGCAAAGCCATGGGAGGCTCCAGGATAAGAGTCCAGGATACCTGGGAAATGACCTCCGTGGTTGTAAGCAAGGGCAGAGACTTGTAAATGACCTCTGTGATCGTAAGCACTGGCAGTGACTGGGGAATGACCTCCATGGTAGTGAGCAGGGGCAGCGTCTGGGGAATGACCTCCGTGGTCGTGAACACTGGCAGCAACTGGCGAACGACCTCTGTGGTTGTGAGCACTGGCAGTGACTGGGGAATGACCTCCATGGTTGTAAGCACTGGCAGTGACTGGTGAATGGCCTCCTTGGTCGTGAGCATGGGCAGCGACTGAGTAAGGACCTCCATGGTTGTGAGCACTGGCAGTGACAAGGGAATGGCCTCCTTGGTTGTGAGCACTGGCAGCGACTGGGGAACGACCTCCATGCTCGTGAGCACTGGCAGTGACTGGGGAATGGCCTCCATGTTTATGAGCACTGGCAGGCGACTGGGGAATGGCCTCCATGGTCGTGAGCACGGGCAGCGACTGAGGAAGGACCTCCATGGTTATGAGCACTGGCAGTGACTGAGGAAGGACCTCCATGGTTATGAGCACTGGCAGTGACTGGGGAATGTCCTCCATGGTTATGAGCACTGGCAGGCGACTGGGGAATGGCCTCCATGGTCGTGAGCACGGGCAGCGACTGAGGAAGGACCTCCATGGTTATGAGCACTGGCAGTGACTGGGGAATGACCTCCATGGTTGTGAGCACTGTCAGCGACTGGGGAATGGCCTCCATGGTCGTGAGTACGGGCTGAGACCGGGGAATAACCTCCTTGGTCGTGAGCACGGGTAGCGACTGAGGAAGGACCTCCATGGTTATGAGCACTGGCAGCAACTGGGGAACGACCTCCATGGTTGTGAGCACTGGCAGTGACTGAGGAACGACCTCCATGCTCATGAGCACTGGCAGTGACTGGGGAATGACTTACATAGTCATGAGCACTGGCAGCAACTGGGAAGAAGGTGTCCTTTTCCGGACAGCTGGGAGTGTAGTCACGGGAGCAGACAAGGCCACGGACGTGGGCGCTGGCTCATTGGCCCTGGTAGGCATGAGCACTGGCTCGTTGGACGTGGCAGGCATGGGCGCTGGTCCGTTGGACGTGGCAGGTGTGCATGGTGGCTCGTTGGCCGTGGCAGGCTTGGACGAAGGTGCTGTGGAAGGCTTGGAGGAAGGAGCCATGGAAGGCTTGGAGCAAGGGGCAGTGGAAGGCTTGGAACAAGGAGCAGAAAATGCAGGTTTTGGCCTAGGGTTCCCGCCATAATCCACTGTGTAAAGGGATCCGCAAAGTTCCAGAGCCTTCGCCACATATTCGCAGAGTGTCCAGTGAGGATCAGCTGGATGCATCCGTTCCTTTAGTGCACTATTCAGACTTGTCCAGAAGAAAACCACCATCGAGCAGTCTATATAGTGCACTAAATTCACTAGCTCTAAAAACTCATGGACGTGATCCTCAACTGGACGGTCCCCTTGCTACAGAAGCAGAATTCTACATCAATTTTGGTCAGGCTTTCTGTGACGAGGCAGACAAGGAATGAGGATCTAAATGCAGCTTTTAATAAAACAAAACACCAAAGGAACCAGGCACAGGACATGACAACACATGTGAAGACTGACAAAGAAACCAGAGGAAACAAGGGCTTAAACACACAAGGGAAAACATGGGGAAACAATCAGTGGAAAATCAATCAAGAAATAAAACTATAAAGGACTACAAAACTAACACAGGAAACTGGAACGGGGAACTAAACAAGAATTTCAACATACAAGTCTAAGCACAGAAACAGGGAATCTGGAAAATCAATGTTCAGACAGTTTCTCAAATCAGATGTTTTCAGACAAACTGTCTGCACTATTAATTGCAAGTGATACATCAGATATGAGCATTCAGACATAACCACCCTATCTGCATGGGTTGCTTTGGTAATGACGTAGGCATACCCACGTGACGATGCTTTCAAAACAGATGCAGGAAAATGAAGGTGCATCATTTCGCTCTCCAAATAAGCGCCCTGTCAAGTCGTGGTGCAGAACTCCTCCGTCACACAAGAAAAACTCAGCAACAGAGGAGACTGGTAAATATTGTGATGTTCTGTGCTGCAGTCACCGATTTTTGACATCATCGTTGTGTCACATTAAGAGTGACGCAAAAGACCATTTGAAATCCGAATTGAGCAGCCAGAGTGTCCAGACTGAGACACATCTGAAAAAATCTGATTATTAGTTGCAGACTGAACAAGACCTTAGTGACAGTTATAAACATTAGCCTCGTCTGAAAGGTCTAGGAGGTGTTTCTACTATATGATATTGTTATTGATACAATATTTTTAGTGTTACTCAAAGGTCTGGATATAAATGTAATTCTTTTCAACTGATAATGCTTAATATGATATCATACGATTTAAAAAAACATCTTTATCATCTTTTGTTCTTGCAACAATATATAGATCACCAGGGCCATATTCTGAATTCCTTCAATAGTTCGCCGATTTTAAGTCAGATCTAGTGGTTCAGGTCAGGAAAGATCAGGAAAAACTAACAAAAATGATTTTGTGTGTGTATGTGTGTGTCTATTTAGATTTGTGAGATCGTCATTTTTGGGTGAAATGTTATTTTAGTGAGTGATCTGAACTAATGATTCAATCGCGCTGTTACCAGAGTTTATCCTCCGTTAAATTGCATGAACCCCTGTTTGTACGCTCTCTCTCTCACACACACTGAAATTCACAGGGCGAGCAGCACTGAGTTTTATGTTCGACTCAGGCTGGTGTTTCAAATTCTCCCGCCTGTTTCATTCAGTTCCTTTGTGTGTCTGCTCATTACCACCCACACGAGGTATAAGCTCTGTTGTTCTGCATCTGATCCAGCCATCTTTCTTTCCCTACACCTTCAAATAATCGTTGGCTCTGCCCTTTATGATCTAATCCTCCATTTTGAAACTAGTTTGCATTTTGAATTCAGTTCACCATTTTAATTTAATTTAATTTTAATTTAATTGCCCAATTGTCACACATTATACATACATTTCTGCATATATACAGTGAAATTATTTATTTTTCACATATCCCAGCTATGCTGGGGTCAGAGTGCAGGGTCAGCCATGATTCGGCGCCCCTGGAGCAGATAGGATCAAGGGCCTTGCTCAAGGGCCACACAGTGGTGTCTTGGCGGTGCTGGGGCTTGAACCCCCAACCTTCTGGTCAGTAATCCAGAGCCTTAACCGCTGAGCCACCACTGCCCTTTTGAACCTAGTTCTCAATGTTGAAACTGATCCTCCATTTTGAAACTATTTCCCCACGTGGAGTTTAATCCGCCATTTTGTTTCCTTTGTTACCAAATCTAGACACACCCACATACATACATACATACATAAATACATACATACTAGCATATAGCTATAACTATTTAGTTAGGATTTCCACTTTTTTTGTGTTATTTTCATGTAGTATTGGTGGTGTTCAGTGCTGTTTGATTATAATAAATCTTGTTATATTATAATAAGTACTCCTAGTTGTTTATTTGAATATTGTGTTGAAGCCAGCCTTGGCCACATCAATAACTCACGTATTACTTCAGTATTGTTAAATTGTTGTTGTTAGAAGCCAACTGTACCCAGATTACTGTTGGATTCGTGTAGTAATAATTCAACTAGCTGCTTCCCTTTTTGAATATTTTGATTTCAATCAACATACTCAACCTTCAGGGTAGAATTTTATGAGACTTGATCAGTCACTTACTATCATTTGTTAAATTGTGGTGCCCTGAGGATCGAATTTAACAAATTAAATTATATTATTTAATTTAATTATTTATTAATAAACATTACTTAATGACATAATGATGTCAAAGACTGGATGGCCAGAAATTTCCTTCTAATTAATTTAGATGAAACAGAAGTGCTAATTATTGGAAGCAAACCCAAAATACAAGCAGCTAAAATATAATTTTACTCTTGATGGATGTACTGTATTGTCAATATCTACAGAAAAAAAAATAGGTTTTTATTTGATAGCAATCAAACCTTTGAAAAAATAATTCCAATGTTTGTAGAACTTCCACCTAAAAATATTGCTAAATATATCTCAAGACTAGATTATTGTAATGCATTACTGGGAGGATGTCCAGCAAGATCAATAAATAAACTTCAATTGGTTCAAAATGCAGCAGCCAGAGAACCAAGAAATATGATCATTTTAGCCCCATTGTATCATCGTTACATTGTTACCTGTTAAATTACATATTTTAAAATTCTGTTAACTACATACAAAGCTTTGAATGGTCTAGCTGCGTAGTACTTAAGTGATCTTCTACCAAACTATATTCCATCACCTTCATTACGATCGCACAATTCTGGCCTGTTAATAGTTCCTAGAATATCAAAATCCACAAAAGGAGGAAGATCCTTTTCATAATTGGCTCCTAAGCTATGGAATAGTCTCCCTAACACTGTTCGAGATGCAGACACACTCCCTCAGTTTAAGTCTAGACTAAAGACTCATCTATTTAGCCAGGCATACACCTCATTTATCCTCCAACCCACAATTAGGCTGCTTTAGTTGGGTCTGCCGGAACCAGAAACACTTCTCTTATTATTTAGCTGTTTTAACCCTCTGGGGTTTGAGGTTGTTTTGGACCCTGGAGAAGTTTTGACATGCCTTGACATTTGTGCTTTTTTTAGTTGCTTAAAAACATATTAATGGCTAAAGTCTGATAACACTGTATTCAGCACAAACTGGGCTACAATAATATAGGAGCAACATGTGTGTACATGTTTGTATTTTTGAGAAAATAACGTTTATGAGTGGTTTTTGAAAAAACTAAAATTTTAAGTAACTGAAATAAGGTCATATAACACATACTAAACATTTGTCCACAAGACTTTTGAGAACTGGATCTTGTAGCCTAGAGTTTTTGATAAAAAAAATATGTGAAAACCATCCTGATCACTCATTCATACAAAACAATATAGTAATTTAACTTTTGTTAGACACTTTTAGTGTTAGAAAGGTCATATGCGAGGAGGCGTGAATGATCATGAATATTAAGGTGATTCACACCCGAGAAACAATGACCCCACCCCTGGGCCCATCAATGAGGAACGTGACAGAAAGATAACGAATGTGAGGAGACTTAATGATCAAAATCAAGTTTTAAGTTAAAAGAAGTAATCTGACTGTATATTTTCTTTAAATAGAGACTTAATTTTAGACCTACACTACCGTTAAAAGAAGTCTCTTCTGCTCACCAATACTGCATTTATTTGATCCAAAATACAGAAACAACATTGATATTCTGAACTCTTACAATTTAAAAGAACAGTTTTCTATTTGAATATATTGTAAAATGCAATTTGTGATCAAAACTGAATTTTCAGCATCATTACTGCAGTCTTCAGTGTCACATGATCATTCAGAAATCATTATAATATGCAGATTTTCTAATATGGGCATATTTAAAGTGCATTTTACTCATTTAACCTGAACACATATTTGCAAGCACAAGCTTTGTTGATGATAACGAGGCAGCATAACCTCTAGTTAAACTATAATGAAAACATTCATATTATTTTAATATCATATTACATACCATATTTATATCATACAGCATACAATTTAAATACCTGCTTTAGCCGAAACAGCATTTAAATGTAACTAAAACTTGCTTATTAGGACATATTTCAAATGTCAATTCTCTGAATCCTGTCTGGCAAGTCTGGAAACAGTCCCACTAGTAAAATATGTACATTTTTATATAAAATAACATGTCAGCTAATTAAAACTAATTGACTTACTCGTCTGAAATTGTATCCTCAGCTGGATCAAGTCTCTCTTCTAAATACAAACATTCATCGGCGTCCCGCTCTTCTTCTGAGGAAAACTGTAACTCTTCGTCACTATCCAGGAGTTTTCTCACTTGTGTATCGGTGCTGTCTTTCATGTGTGCACAAATGTGAATGAACTTGTTTTTAAGACGCAGTCGGGGGCGTTCACCATTTGCATTGATCGTCTCAGCACATTAGCGTATGAATGGCGCGCTCTGCTGGTGGGTGTGATCACATTATCTGTAATTAGTCAGGAGAAACTGTACATCGCTTAGTTTCATACAGATTGCATTGCAGGAGAATATATTTTTTTTTTAATTTCAATAGTTTTATTTAAAAGTAGACATTTAAAGCTTTCTTTAGACATATGTTTCATGTTTGTGTGATAAGTATTCACGGAGTTTCAGTTCATTTTTGTGATGTGTTTCTGAAATATGCTTGTGAAAACAGAGCCTGCTGAAAGCTCACCCTTTTTATTTTCTTTATTTTACAAAAGCACAATGTTTCATTGTTATTATGAGTGTACACAAATAAAAGTAGACCTTTTATAGTCTCTAATGATATCTTACACTTATCTGTATACCCAAAAATGACGGAGTATTTTATGTTGTTTCCGCTGTAATGACGGAAATATCCAGCAGGATGTGCCGGGGTGTCCGTCGACCCCAAGGGTTAAAGTGAATGGCATTAATGTTAATTTCATTCTTTTAGTTCCCTGTCTAAACTCATGATCCTCACTGAATGATACCTCTATCAACCTGGTCAAAGGAGGGACCACACTCTCTTTAATAAAATAAATATATATAAAAAATAACTACATATAACAAAAGCCTTCATCTGCCAAAATCAAAGGAAATAATCTGTGTGTATTTCCTCATTTAATTTGGGATGTTTTCAAGGACTTTAGCACTAAAATTATAGTTAATATAAAATCACTTTGATTAATAATTGACCCGCAACACTTGCATCGTTTACTAATTTTAACCACTAATAGTTCTAAAAATATATAACTAATATTATATTTGTTCATTTTCTGTTATGGCATAATTTCATGTACAGCTGCTTTGAAACACCTGTTGTGTAAAGTGCTATACAAATACATTTAACTTGATTAGACAGACAGACAGACAGAGAGAGACTGACAAACAGACTGACAGACAGACAGACTGACAGAGAGACTGACAGACAGACAGAGAGATTGACAGACAGACAGAGAGAGACTGACAGACAGAAAGAGAGACAGACAGACAGACTGACTGACAGAGAGACTGACAGACAGAGAGACTGACAGAAAGACAGAGAGACTGACAGACAGACAGAGAGACAGACAGAGAGACTGACTGACAGACTGACAGAAAGACATAGAGAGACAGACAGACAGAGAGACTGACAGACAGACAGAGACTGACAGACAGACAGAGAGACTGACAGATAGACAGAGAGACTGACAGACAGACTGACAGAAAGACAGAGAGAGACAGACAGACAGAGAGACTGACAGACAGACAGAGAGACAGACAGACAGAGAGACAGACAGACAGACTGACAGAGAGACAGACAGACAGAGAGACAGACAGACTGACAGAAAGACAGAGAGACTGACAGACAGACAGAGACTGACAGAAAGACAGAGAGACAGACAGACAGACTGACAGAGACAGACAAACAGAGAGACAGATGACAGACAGACAGATAGATAGACAGACAGACAGACAGATGACAGACAGACAGACAGACAGAGGGAAAGACAAGAGATCTACACAGTTAGGCAATTACAGACAGACAGAGACTGACAGACAGACAGAGAGACTGACAGACAGACTGACAGAGACAGACAAACAGAGAGACAGACGACAGACAGACAGACAGACAGACAGACAGACAGAGGGAAAGACAAGAGATCTACACAGTTAGACAATTACAGACAGACAGAGACTGACAGACAGACAGAGAGACAGACAGACAGAGAGACAGACAGACAGAGGGAAAGACAAGAGATCTACACAGTTAGACAATTACAGACAGACAGAGAGACTGACTGACAGACAGAGAGACTGATAGACAGACAGGCAGACAACATACAAGAGATCTACACAGTTACACAATTACAGACAGACAGACACAGAGAGAGACAGGCAAGATATCTACCAATTTAGACAATTACAGATAGACTGATAGACAGATAAACAGACAGACAGACAGACATAGACAGACATGTTTGAAGCACTACTGTCAACAAACAGAACTGAACAAAATAATAATTGTTTTCAAACAGCTTTTCTGAATACTCGCCCTGTCTGCCATTGTTCACCAGTGCTTGTTTCTTTCTTATTTTTATTATTGTCAACAATAAAAGAAGATGAGAGGAAAAAGATGTATACTTTTAATAAAAAAATACATTTAATTAAATCTGCTGTTTATGAAAATATGATAAAATAAAAGTGCAAGATGTTAAAGAAAACATAATCTAGAAATGATTGTTGTAAATAATCCAGTTATAATAATATACTTTTTACTGCTGAACTTTTTCTCAACTAATATTTCTCAAAATATTTGAACATTTGGTTACTGTTTGATACGTGTTTGTGCCATGTTGAAATTCATCATTTACGAAAATATGCCAGTAAAATGATGTCATGTGACATGAAATACTGTGTAAGTAATGCTGACTACACGTAAAGGACATTTTCATCAAAAGAATAAAGATGACAAAGAAAAGGGTGTGGATATTAACACTGTCATGTCTTATAGCAAATAATATGATGTCATTAAGTTATTTGGAAAGTCAGCAGCACTTCAGCAGCAGTCCAGACGTCATCTGTTCCACATACAATGGTTTATGAATGCTGAATGTATGTAAAGCGGTTTTTCACACAATAAAAGCGTTCTGACGAAGCATCTGTAGTTACAGGTGTGATGATTTAACAACACCACTCATCATCATCTTCATCACTGCTTCATTCACATGAATCCCTCAGTGAATATATTCAGATAATCATGTGCCAGAATAACTCATGAGCGCTGCTGGCCAATGCACACACACACACACAAGTCATGACCGCAGTAATGTTTCAGTGCATTCTAATATTTCTCATGTTATATCAAGACTGTGCTGGGAGACAGACATATAATGAGGAAGTACTAATAATATTGGCTCATCATACAGTGTCAGTGTCCCGCTGGTTCATACTCATCTGATTAATCCAGGGGCATGCAATATCACCATTGGAAATTACAAAACATGATCAAAAACACAAGATCAACAATGACCGTGAAGCATATCACTTGCATCACAGATGTTATTCCATTAGAGAACAGAATGTCAAAGCAGATGTGCAGATCTATTGAGAAGTGAAATGCTGGATCCAATGCATGTAATGTGTAAAGCGTGAAGTCGTTTTTTGTGTTGCATGTGAATGTGCTGAACTGCACCTGTGTGAACGTCACACTTGCACACAACAGCAGTGCATTCAAGGTCATTCAGCATGTGTGTGACCACATGATCAAATATCTACAGGTGATACAGAGAGCAAGTCTTGTGTTCCTGTAGCCCAACTGGTAGAGACTTCCGCTATCACCACCAAGGTCAAGGGTTCGATTTGTTAGTCTCAGTCACTATTCACTTTCATTGCATGGTGATGGTCATTTGGAGCTACATGAGGTGAACAGGCACTGCTCATACTATCTGAATGGCTAATCCATTGACGTGGTCAATCACGAAGGCTTTGCGGAGACTACCTCTATCGAGCATCTGGGAAGAGGATTATCGTGCGCTTCAAAATCGTCATTGATATTTCAATGTAATCTTTCAGTGTTGAAAAGCAGCTGCTTTAAATCGAAATACATTTGCAGGAGGATCAACGTTACAAATATCTCAACATTTAAGACAATTTCACTGATGCCAATTAAGAGATTAACACAGCCTATAAAAGATATATTCTTTATAATAATACAACAAACACATTTTTGAATGAATATTATACAGATAATATAATACAGAGCTTTTGTGTTCAGCTTGTGCCCAAAACCCCTCTCATGCCATCAAACCAGACCAGCATAGACAGCTTATGCCAGGCTGGGAGACCAGTTAACCCCTTAGGCTGGTTTAAGCTGTTTTTCTCTCACTTCGTCCATCTGTCTGTAAACTGCAGTGGGTTTTGGCACCAAACAGCACAATTGCTCATCTCACACAGTCTCTCTTGTGTTAAATCCCCCAGACTGCCTCTCGACTAGTAAAGCTGTTGGTGTGATATTTGTGGTGCGACGGCGGCGTGGCACCTCGTCTTCCTCTGGCATTTGATGGCGTCTCTCATTAGAGCCGCACCTGACCGAACACGCTCACTCAGCACCTCGCGGCGGCCCGTGTTCAAACGCTCTTCTAATGGCATTCGGCGCGCTCCGTTACACCCCGCCGCACGCTCCAGCGAGCGAGAAAACACACACCACCTCCGTTTGTTACTGAGAACAAAACTACAAACACTCCACGAGTCTCACGATTCATTCAGCTGCTTCTTTGACGTTCTTTTATGTGCCTCATTAGTTAAATACATATTTATGTTCCAAAGAAACGACACATAAAAGAGACAAGAAACAGCTTTATGTCCAAACACACTGAAGTGTTGGCGTTAGTGAGATCTAATGGCTCACTTTTGTAAGGAAAATGTCTCGCCTCATTGTGGTTCACATGGATAATTGTACTTTTAACGGCTTAAGTGCAGAGATTATTCACTCAATTTAACAGGTCGCTGTGTATTTCCATGAATTGAGAGTGTTAAGAATGGCATCGGCCGCTTGACCGCACATGCCAAGCGTCACTAACATAATGAATGAGGTCATGAGAGGTATTAAACCCTCTTAATAGAGTCTTTACTGTCCAAGGGTGAAACGAGGGACTTTGATTCCTTCACTGCGCTGGTTCATGGATTATAGTGTCAGGTACGGCTGTAAGTGCTAGTGCAGGACATTGAAGAGTACACACTATAGATGGGACCAATCTTTAAATCACATGATCTACTTCTGTCAACAATCAGACTGGTACAATTTCAGTCACACTAACTTGTTTTCATGACATTATTAAAGGACAAATCATTGCTTCAGTCTGACTGAAATCACACTTTTACATGTGTGAGAGTTCATGTGAAGAGTGCAATGTTGTGACAGATGGTTTATCATTGAACTCTACATCATTTCAGGTTTAAAGTTCTTCTGAATTTTGGGTTTGTAGCAATCAAAACATGATGTATAATGCTGAAAGAGCATCAGAGCACTTACACCTGTGTAATGTCCCGTGTGTTTGTGTGTGCACATCATGAGTTCCACGTTTGTACACGTCACAATTCATTGCCGTCCTCTCTCAATAACTTCATTTATCAATAATCATCAGAATAATCCGCTCCGCAGCCATCTCATTATTGCCACCAACTCCTTCTACTTTAATCCATTATTTCATAACGGCTTCTTACAGATTAAACGTGTGGCAAGAAAAGACTAATTCAGTTTGGTTGTGCTCGTGGTTTATTGTAATAATGAAACTCTTCTCACACACACACTGACACACACACACACACACACTGACACACACACACACACACACACACACACACTCACACTGACACTGACACTGACACACACACACACACACACAGCTGCAGAATGATGAATGGACTTGAATCAGTGATCATGTGTTTGTGTGTAATGAATCACTCTTTCATCATGTTTTGATATTTTAAGTTTCTATGGCGTGCCGTCACACACAATATCAGTTTTATTAAAGTGAGAATATTTGATAAACGACGACATTATTTACTCTTGAGGATTCGTCCATAATGCAGTGTACAGTCCAGCTGCTCCAGACATCATTATTAATAACATGATCAATAACAACATGTGAATTCTGTCATCATTGCCACGTCCAGAGATAGTCAAATGTATCCTTTTCTCCCGTCAGTCAGCAGCGTTCTCCAGAGGAACGTTATTATAGTGTAAATAACATCCGAGGAAGACTTTATATTTTACTCTCTTTATTTATTTCCAGATGTTTCAGAGCTGATGCTGTGTTTGCTTGCTGAACTGTTCAACTAGACCTGGGCTGCGTTTCCCAAAAGTATCATAAGACTTAGATTTAGTCTCCCAAAGTCATCGTGACTTAAGTAGCTCAGAAACTGCTCGTAGATTTACAAGTGGTTTGGAGTAATCGTACAGCGCCGACACACCTGTTTATTGATTTATATTTCATAAAAGAGATCTCATCGGAGTCTGTTCCTCACACAATGCCATCATGACTTATATGATATAATGCCGTAATGTCATTATTAATGTCTCCTTCTTTGTTCCACGAAACAATGAGAATCAAACTGATTTAGAGTGACAGGAGGATGAGTAAATGATGACAGAATTGGCATTGTTGTTCAACTGTTCCTTTAAGAGGAGAGATGAGGTGAGAGAGCTGTGAAATCTCACTTCACCCTTCACGCTCTCCAAGGACACTCGTTGTGTAGAACATCGATTTCACCCCGTGTGTGTCTCGATCTGTCTCTCAGGGGACTGTGATGTACCCCGGGCATCTGAGGTGCCACAGCAGCCGACTTATGTTTGTATAGAAAGCACAGCAGCATGTCTAATACAGTTTTACAACACAAAAATACAATTAAAATGAGACATTCATGATAATCCCTGAAGTGAGGTTTTGCCAGATTAATGTCACGTCCGGAGAGAAATGTGTCCTGAAACTGTAGCACACACATAACGTCCTCTGAACGTAAGGTAAACTCACACATGATGTGTAACTGCTCTCAGCAGCGTTCACATGTTGGAGAAGTTTATCTGTACGCTGGAAGTATTCACTGTCGGGTCAGTTATAATACAACGTTCCTGTCTGATGGATCCGACTGCAAACAGAACTCAGATCCGCCTCCAATCCCACTTGACTTGCTGCTGAGGTCATGAATATTAATGACCATCTTAAGAGAATGCACAAACACGCCTCCATCCTCTTGTGTGTCCCGACCGAACGTGTTCAGGTCAGTTTGTCAGAGCTCCAGGAGATCTGTCTGAGACGCTGGTTGTGTTTGTTGCATGGAGACTACAGTAGGTCAGCTCTGACCAGAATAATAATCCTTCATTTTGAAAAACACCACGATGTCCACTAGGGCAGGTGATGAGTACACAATCTTAATGCCCACGTTCACATTCTTCCAAGGCATCCAATTACTCTCCTGGAATTGAGCCGTGTCCGAACATTGAGACAAAGACACACAGACAGAGAGGAAACAGGCACAACACACCTCTCTGAGGGCTTAACGTGCATTTCTCTGGTTCCACGATCACATGATGGTGAGGCCAGTGAAAGATAAGCTGAATAAATGTAGAAAAGCTGAGCAGGTGAACAACAAACCGTTCAGAAATGCTGTTAATATATACAGTATATACCAGGAGTCCGCAACCTTTTGGACATTTTTTTTATATAATGTAAAAAAAATTTATTTACAGTGCATCCGGAAAGTATTCCAGCTTTGTTATGTTAAAGCCTTATTCCAAAATTGATTAATTCATAATTTTCCTCAGACTTCTGCAAACAATACACCATAATGACAATGTGAAAGAAGTTTGTTTGAAATCATTGCAAATTTATTACAAATTAAAAAATGAAAAAAATAAAAATAAATCACATGTACATAAGTATTCACACCCTTTGGCATAACACTCAAATTGAGCTCAGGTGCATCCTGTTTCCATTGATCATCCTTGAGATTTTTCAACAACTTGATTGGAGTCCATCTGTGATAAATTCGGTTGATTGGACATGATTTGGAAAGGCACTCACCTGTCTATATAAGGTCCCACAGTTAACAGTGCATGTCAGAGCACAAACCAAGCCATGAAGTCGAAGGAATTGTCTGTAGACCTCCGAGACAGGATTGTATCTAGGCACAGATCTGGGGAAGGGTACAGAAACATTTCTGCAGCATTGAAGGTCCCAATGAGCACAGTGACCTCCATCATCCGTAAATGGAAGAAGTTTGGAACCACCAGGACTCTTCCTAGAGCTGGCCACCCGGCCAAACTGAGCGATCGGGGGAGAAGGGCCTTAGTCAGGGAGGTGACCAAGAACCCAATGGTCACTCTGACCGAGCTCCAGCATTTCTCTGTTGAGAGAGGAGAAACTTCCAGAAGAACAACAATCTCTGCAGCACTCCACCAATCAGGCCTGTATGGTAGAGTGGCCAGACGGAAGCCACTCCTCAGTAAAAGGCACATGACAGCCCGCCTGGAGTTTGCCAAAAGGCACCTGAAGGACTCTCAGACCATGAGAAATAAAGATTGAACTCTTTGGCCTGAATTGCAAGCATCATGTCTGGAGGAAACGTGCACCGCTCATCACCTGCCCAATACCATCCCTACAGTGAAGCATGGTGGTGGCAGCATCATGCTGTGGGGATGTTTTTCAGCGGCAGGAACTGGGAGACCGGGATCGAGGGAAAGATGAATGCAGCAATGTACAGAGACATCCTTGATGAAAACCTGCTCCAGAGCGCTCTGGACCTCAGACTGGGGTGAAAGTTCATCTTCCAACAGGACAACAACACTAAGCACACAGTCAAGATAACAAAGGAGTGGCTACGGGACAACTCTGTGAATGTCCTTGAGTGGCCCAGCCAGAGCCCAGACTTGAACCCAATTGAACATCTCTGGAGAGATCCGAAAATGTCTGTGCACCGACGCTCCCCATCCAACCTGATGATGGAGCTTGAGAGGTCCTGCAAAGAAGAATGGGAGAAATTGCCCAAAAATAGGTGTGCCAAGCTTGTAGCATCATACTAAAAAAGACTTGAGGCTGTAATTGGTGCCAAAGGTGCTTCAACAAAGTATTGAGCAAAGAGTGTGAATACTTATGGACATGTGATTTTTTTTTTCGTTTTTATTTTTTAATAAATTTGTTAATATTTCAAACAAACGCCTTTCACGTTGTCATTATGGTGTACTGTTTGTAGAATGTTGAGGAATATAATGAATTGAATCCATTTTGGAATAAGGCTTTAACATAACAAAATGTGGAAAAAGTGAAGCGCTGGGAATACTTTCCGGATGCACTGTATGTAGACATGTTGTTTTACTGTAAAATGTTGTAAATATGTATTCCTTTAGATGTAAAAAGTATGATTTTCCCATATAATTAATGGTAAAAATGTAGATTGTTCAACAAGAGAGTACATGTACTTTTTATGGTAACATATTGTGAAAATAATAATATACGGGCATTCCCAGAATTCCCTGCGTGACCCAGTTCATTTCATAATATTTTATGGGATGAGATACGTTTCTTCTTATTCTTAATATCAGTTACGTACATTAGTTAATGTTTAACATCACACGTGTTAACCTGATGGTGTTTAGTGTTTGTGTGAGTGACACCGAGCGCCGTCTCTACGCCTCCACCAGAGGGAGCCCTCACCTGAATATTGAACTCTGTCACTTCCTGTTCCTGCCACATCAGTTCCTGTTTGGTCATTCACCATGTATATAAGCCATGTGCTCATCACTGACTTACCAAGTGTTTCTCCATGACTATGTGTTATGATCTTTGCTTACGTTTTCTGGACTTACTTATATGTGTTTCGACTAAAGTCACCCGACTACGATTGATGTTTATGACATGTTTATAAGACCCACAAATGGGATCCTCTCAGCTGACCTCATCCTTACAGTTAATCTGATAGTGTTAATGTGAGTGATAATATCTCTACATGTTTATTAGTCTTGAAGGGCCACTAATCATGAACTTCATGTCATCATGTGCTCTTCTGCAATTACTACGGCGATTAGCAATGCATTATAAAGTGAAATGATGATTTTTATAGTTTAATAATATAAACGACGGTACTACACTGTAAAATATACAGTCATGAAAATACGGTGTTAACTTAAAAACAGTTTTAAACTGTAAAATGTTATTTACATTTTTATTGTATTTATTAAATATTATTTCTGGCAACCACAGATGCCAGTGGGGTTTTTTCTGTAAAAACAACAGGATTTTTTTTTTTTTTTTTTTTACAGTATACTGACATATATCAGTGAAATGGGTGTTGTGTGGCATGACAAAATCAGAAAACTAACCAATCAGAAGCATTCTGTGCCTATCAATCATTTTGCGGAGAGTGGGTTTGTCACTTGCAGCATCTTTAACTGACTCTCACTGAATACTGTTTCTCAGACATGAATCCTGATAAAGTGTCAGGCACACAAACAGATGTGTGCTGTGTAACGTATGAACCTGTAATCTGGTTTGTATTGAGGATTAGGTCATAGTTAAAAAGAAAAGGCTTTCATACACCTGAATGACCTCGTTGCAATGGGAAACACCCTTCAAGGTTCAAACGAATGAACCAGCATGTGGATTTATATGACAGACAAAGGTCACAAACACACCAGTGGAAACTCAAAACCAATCAACATCATATGAAGAAGAATATTGGGGGGAGAAATGGCCTCACAATGTAGGAAACCCTGACATTTACTTGACTGTGAGGACACCCCAACTGTCCCCCAGAATTCATATGGAGTAATCAACCAATAAATTATTTAAAAATGAAATGTACAATTGAAAAACTGGTTTTGTGACGTTAGGGGATTTAAAATATCATCAGCTAGTATTAAAACGTCAATGAAAAGTTCTTGTAATGAATTGCAACATGGAGTGCTAACGTAAATAACCGGATTGTTCCAAGCTGACAGGAAGGGGACAGTAACCCAAATAACCACACGTTACAACACTTATATGCAGAAAATCATTTCTGAACATAGAACACATATCATGACCCCTAGATTTTTCTGAGGAGCCGGAAATGGTCCGGCCACTGCAGTGGCTCGGCTCAGCGACGTGGCTGGGAAGACATGACATCTCGTTCCCTCCATCAGAGAACGGAGGTTACATACGTAACCGAGACATTCCCTGTCTGTCACTAACTTCGACGTTGTGTCGAAGAAGCGACACTAGGGGTCCACTTTAAATCACATTAATTCACAGGGAGGGGCTGTCGCGAGGAGTATGAGGTCCGAGGGAGTGGGAGGTCTCTTGGGAGGCAAACAGGTCTACATGGGCCTTGCCAAACCGTTCCCAAATCAACTTGAGTCGCTGCTGGCTCCAAAGGAGGAGACGACAGGCGAGTCGTGATATGTGGCGGGAGCGTACACCGCTTTGGCGATTTATGTACGCCACCGCAGTGGTGCTGTCTGACCTGATCAGGATATGTTTGTCTCTAACTAACGGGAGAAACTTCTGCAGGGCAAAAAAAACAGTTAACAACTCCAGACAGTTGATGTGCCAGCACAGCGAGGCCCCTTTCCAATGGCCTGTTACTGCGTGCCCGTTGTACATGGCGCCCCAACCCAATCTGGAGGCAACGGTCATGATGAAGACGCGTCGGGACACCTGCTGCAAGGGTACTCCTGCCCGTAGAAAACAGAGGTCTGTCCAGGAATTGAGTGTTTGGCGGCAGGCGGGGGTGATCTCCACATGGTGCGTGCCGCGGCGCCATGCTCGTCTCGGGAATCGAGTCTGAAGCCAGTGCTGAAGCGGTCTCATATGCATTGACCCCAGCGACGTGTCCGCCGCGGAGGATGCCATATGCCCCAGGAGCCTCTGGAAAAGTTTTAAGGGGACCATTGTGCCCGGCCTGAAAGCGGCGAGGCACCTCAACACTGACTACACACGCTCATTGAGGAGGCATGCTGAGATTGAGACTGAGTCAAACTCCATGCTGAGAAAAGAGATGCTCTGAACTGGAGTAAGCTTGCTCTTTTCCCAGTTGACCTGAAGACCCAAACGGCTGAGGTGCCTGAGCACCTGGTCTCTGTGAGCGCATAGTAACTTTCGTGAGTGGGCTAGACTGAGCCAGTCGTAGAGGTAATTGAGTATGCGGATGCTTGCTTCTCGGAGCGGGGCAAGAGCTGCCTCTGCGACTTCTGTGAAGACGCGAGGGGACAGAGACATGCCGAAGGGGAGGACTTGTACTGATATGCCTGGCCATCGAACGCGAACTGCAGAAAGGGGCGGTGTCGAAGCAAAATTGAGACATGGAAGTACGCGTCCTTCAGGTCTACCGCTGCGGACCAATCTAGATGTCAAACGCAAATTAAAATGTGTTTCTGCATGAGTATTTTGAACAGGAGTTTGTGCAACGCTTGGTTGAGAACTCGCAAGTCCAAGATCGGTTGTAAGCCGCCGCCTTTCTTGGGTATGATGAAATAAGGACTGTAGAGACCCTTCTTCACCTCGGTTGGAGGGACAGGCTCTATCGCATCTTTGAGTAGGAGAGTAGCGATTTCCGTGCGCAGGGACTTGGCATGTTTCCGTGTACTTACGGGTCCTCGCGGGGGTCCATGAGACGCAATAGCTGCAGGAGGACGCCCTCGGCGAGCAGACGGGGCAAGGCCCATGGCGGCAGGTTTGCTGTGGGGCAGGATGTGAGATGGCCTCCGTCTGCTTCACCGCTGATGACTGCTGGGCAGAGTCGTCAACGGCCACCGAATGGACGGAGCTGGGAGACGGGGGTGTCGGAGAAGGTGTGCCTTGTCTACCTCCTGCATTTCGACCAGGTCCGGTCAATAGATTGCGTTTCTGGACCACAAGGGTGGCCATCGTCTGTTCGAGTGCCGGCGATTCTAACCTCCGTGGCCCATGGGCGTGGTTGGTCATCCAGCACAGTTCCTGCAGCACATCAAGAACAGGACTATCCAAGTGCAAGTTTTGAAGTGCCTTGGCCTGGCGATGGTTGCAGGAAGGCCATGCCCACGAGGGTAGTGTGAGCAGAGGAGTGAGGAAGCCGCAGCTTATTCAACTCATCATGCACTTCCAGGAAGAAAGGAACTGGGGGGGGGGGGGGGTTGTGAGTGGCACACATGCCCGCGGGACCAATCAAGTAGCCCGGGAAAGCATAGCGGACCTCCGTGCGTCAAGCTCAGGCTGGGTGAGCAGACCCGAAGGTGGCGGCCCAGGCAAGTCATCAGCATCAGACGCCGCTGTAACGCTCTCCGATGCAGCAGCAGCAAGCATGCCGGGGAGGAGGGTGGTTCGAGGGGGTTTACCCGGCGAACAGAGCCTGTCATTATCCCCAAATCGCCTTCATCGTCCGAGGCGCCTGCCCAAGTCCCGTAGGAAGGAGGCAAGAAGCGGGGGGGGGGTGGCTGAAGTGGCTTTCTCTCATGACAAAAGAAAGCCGCGACTGCAATGTTGCCATGGCTATGTTCTCGCACTGAGAACATGAACCATTCATAAAACGCTGCCTGTGTGTGATTGCAGCCCAGGCACGCGAGGCAGCTTTTATGACCATGAGAGGTGGGGCGAAATCACCGCATCCAGAAACTACACAGGGGCGGAAATTACATCTTTATAAAGTCGCATCCTGAAAAGGACGTTCAACGCCGCTGTGTAATGCTCTTTCAGAGAAAATCACTCTTTCAATATAAAACTTTCAATTCTCTGCGCTGTCGAAGCGCCCAAGGGCAAACTGCACTGCCGTGCAGAGAAGTAGAAAGCAGCTGAAGTGCGCCGTAGATCCAACAGCAAGCAGAGCGTCAGAGGAACAGAAGCAGGAATCTGGTGTGTGTGACTCGCAGCTGGCTGCATACACGACCATCGGCTCCAAAGAAAATTTCGGAATGAACGTGCGTATTTCCCTCGCCTTTATACCCGAATGTCCAGGGACAGGGTATGCAAAAACCATCTGCCAACTTCTCATTGGCCTTTTTTCATAGATCAGAGGCATATTCGGCGCACAAGAGAGACCCCTAGTGTCGCTTTTCGACACGACGTCGAAGTGAGTGACAGACGGGGAATCTGAGTTACTGTAGACTTTATCAGTTCAAACCAGTCTGACCATTCTCTGTTGATCTCTCTCATCAACAAGTGTTTCAAACAGAGAACTGATGCTCACTGGATGTTTGTTGTTTTTAGCATCATTCTGAGTAATTTTATATAATATAAGTGTATTTTATATATAAGTGTATTTAAATATAAGTGTATTTTATATACAAGTGTATTTTATATATAAGTGTATTTAAATATAAGTGTATTTTATAAGTGTATTTTATATATGTAAGTGTATTTTTATATATAAGTGTATTTATTCACTTGGTTATACTTCTGCGAGTGCAGTAAAGACAAAATATACTTAAATTCAAAATCTGTTCTCTAAAAGCAAGTCTAAAAATCTCAAATGCTGCTTCTCAGGTCAATGTATCATTTTAAAGGATTTTTAGATATTTATAAATATATGTAATTGTAATTGTATATTCATTATTCTCATATAATATTTTTTTCTTCTGCAGTATAGTTGCTAAAGTAAACGTGCATTATTTTAAAGGAGTTTTAGATATTTATATTCTAAAATAAAACAAAACAAATGAAAAACATATTTGTTATCGTATAAAACTAGGAGAAAACTCTCACCTTTTAATAGTTTAATATCTTTTTAATAAAGCTACGTATTACTACATAAAGCATTAAATATAACAGCATTAAAGATGTAAAGCATTAAATATATCTGCAATTAAGATGTAACACATTAAATATAAAAGCATTAAAGATGAAACGCATAAAAAAATGCATTAAAGATGTAACGCATTAAATATAAATGCATTAAAGATGTAACGCATTAAATATAACTGCATTTAAGATGTAAAGCATTAAATATAACTGCATAAAAGATCTAAAACATTAAATAAAACTACATTAAAGATGTAATGCTTTAAATAAAACTGCATTAAAGATGAAATGCATATTAAATATAACAGCATTAAAGATGAAACACATTAAATATAACTGCATTAAAGATGTAATGCATTAAATAGAAAAGCATTAAAGATGTAAAACATTAAATATAAATACATTAAAGATGTAACACAATTATAACTGCATTAAAGATTAAACGCATTAAATATAACTGCATTAAAGATGTAGTGCATATTAAATATAACTGCATTAAAGATGAAATGAATAAAATATAACTGCATTAAAGATGTAATGAATTAAATATAACTGCATTAAAGATGTAACACATTAATTATAACTGCATTAAAGATTAAACGCATTAAATATAACTGCATTAAAGATGTAGTGCATATTAAATATAACTGCATTAAAGATGAAATGAATAAAATATAACTGCATTAAAGATGTAACGAATTAAATATAACTGCATTAAAGATGTAACACATAAAATAAAACCGCATTAAAGATGTAACACATTAAATATAACTGCATTAAAGACGTAATGCATTAAAAAAACCGCATTAAAGATGTAACACATTAAATATAACTGCATTAAAGATGAAAAGCTAAAATATAACTGCATTAAAGATGTAACACATTAAATATAACCACAATAAAGATGTAATGCATTACATATAACCGCATAAAAGATGTAACATAAAATATAACTGCATTAAAGATGTAATGCATATTAAACATAACAGCATTAAAGATGTAACAAATTAAATATAACTGCATTAAAAATGTAACACATTAAATATAACAGCATTAAAGATGAAACACATTAAATATAACAGCATTCAAGATGAAACACATTAAATATAACTGCATTAAAGATGTAATGCATTAAATATAAACGCATTAAAGATGTAAAACATTAAATATAAATACATTAAAGATGTAACACATTAATTATAACTGCATTAAAGATTAAACGCATTAAATATAACTGCATTAAAGATGTAGTGCATATTAAATATAACTGCATTAAAGATGAAATGAATAAAATATAACTGCATTAAAGATGTAACGAATTAAATATAACTGCATTAAAGATGTAACACATTAATTATAACTGCATTAAAGATTAAACACATTAAATATAGCTGCATTAAAGATGTAGTACATATTAAATATAACTGCATTAAAGATGAAATGATTAAAATATAACTGCATTAAAGATGTAACGAATTAAATATAACTGCATTAAAGATGTAACACATAAAATAAAACCGCATTAAAGATGTAACACATTAAATATAACTGCATTAAAGACGTAACGCATTAAAAAAAACCGCATTAAAGATGTAACACATTAAATATAACTGCATTAAAGATGAAAAGCTAAAATATAACCACAATAAAGATGTAATGCATTACATATAACCGCATAAAAGATGTAACATAAAATATAACTGCATTAAAGATGTAATGCATATTAAATATAACCGCATTAAAGATATAACGCATTAAATATAACTGCATTAAAAATTTAAAATATTAAATATAACTGCATTAAAGATGTAACACATTGTATATACCTGCATTAAAGTTGTAACGCATCAAATAAAACTGCAATAAAGATGTAAAACATTAAATATAACTGCAATAAAGATGTAATGCATATTAAATATAACAGAATTAAAGATGAAACGCATTAAATATAACTGCATTAAAGATGTAACACATAAAATAAAACCGCATTAAAGATGTAACACATTAAAAAAACGCATTAAAGATGTAACACATTAAATATAACTGCATTAAAGATGAAAAGCTCAAATATAACTGCATTAAAGATGTAATGCATTAAATATAACCACAATAAAGATGTAATGCATTACATATAACCACATTAAAGTTGTAACATATTAAATAAAAGTGCATTAAAGATGAAACATATTAAATATAACAGCATTAAAGATGAAATGCATAAAATATACCTGCATTAAAGATGAAAAGAATTAAATATAACTGCATTAAAGATGAAATGCATAAAATATAACTGTACTAAAGATGTAACGCATTAATTATAACTGCATTAAAGATGTAACGCATTAAATACTACTGCACTAAAAATGTAAAACATTCAATATAACCGCATTAAAGATTTAACAGTTTAAATATAACTGCATTAAAGATGTAACGCATTAAAGATGTAATGCTTTAAATATAACTGCATTAATGATGTAACGCATAAAATAAAACTGCATTAAAGATGTAACGAATTAAATATAACTGCATTAAAGATGTAACGCATTAAAGATGTAAACATTAAATAAAACTGTATTAAAAATGTAATGCATTAAATATAATGGCAATAAAGATGTAACGAATTAAATAAAACTGCATTAAAGATATAACGCATTAAAGATGTAAGCATTAAATAAAATTATATAAAAAATTTAACGCATTAAATATAACTGCAATAAATATGTAACACATTAAATATAACTGCAATAAAGTTTAAACACATTAAATATAACTGCAATAAAGATGAAACACATTAAATATAACTTTATTAAAGATGAAACGCATTAAACATAACTGCATTAAAGATGAAACACATTAAACAAAACTGCATTAAAGATGTAACACATTAAATATAAATGCATTAAAGATGAAAAGCATTAAATATAACTATATTAAAGATTAAATGCAAAAAAATATAACTGCATTAAAGATGTAACACATTAAATATAACCGAATTAAAGACGTAACACATTAAATATAACTGTGATAAAAATGTAATGCATATTAAAAATAACTGCAGTAAAGATGTAAAGCATTAAATATAACTACAATAAATATGTAATGCATTAAATACTACTGCATTAAAGATGTAAAACAATCAATATAACCGCATTAAAGATTTAATGCTTTAAATATAATAGCATTAAAGATGTAACGCATTAAAGATGTAAGCATTAAATAAAACTGCAATAAAGATGTAACGCATTAAATATAACTGCATTAAAGATGTAACAAATTAAATATATCTGCATTAAAGATGTAACGCATTAAAGATGTAAGCATTAAATAAAACTGTACTAAAGATGTAACGTATTAAATATAACTGCAATAAAGATGTAATGCATCAAATAAAACTGCAATAAAGATGTAATGCATATTAAATATAACGGCATTAAAGATGTAATAAATTAAATATAACTGCATTAAAGACGTAAAGCATTAAAGATGTAAGCATTAAATAAAACTGCAATAAATATGTCATGCATAATAAATATAACTGCATTAATGTTGTAATGCATATTAAAAATAACTGCATTAAAGATGTAACGCATCAAATAAAACTGCATTAAAGATGTAACGAATTAAAAATAACTGCATTAAAGATGTAACGCATTAAAGATGTAAGCATTAAATAAAACTGTTTAAAAAATGTAACGCATTAAATGTAACTGCAATAAAGATGTAACGAATTAAATATAACTGCAATAAAGATGTAACACATTAAAGATGTAAGCATTAAATAAAACTGTATTAAAAATGTAACGCATTAAATATAACTGCAATAAAGGTATAACACATTAAATATAACTGCATTAAAGATGTAACACATTAAATATAACTGCATTAAAGATGAAATGCCTAAAAAATAACTGCATTAAAGATGAAACGCATTATATATAACTGCATTAAAAATGAAATGCATAAAATATAACTGCATTAAAGATGTAACGCATTCATTATAACTGCATTAAAGATTAAACATATTATATTATATATAAATGCATTAAAGATGTAATGCATTAAATATAATTGCATTAATGATGTAACTCATTAAATATAACTGCATTAAAGATGTAAAACATTAACTATAACTGCATTAAAAATGAAATGCATAAAATATAACTGCATTAAAGATGTAACGCGCTAAATATAATTGTATTAAAGATGTATAACATTAAATATAACTGCATTAAAGATGTAACACATTCAATGTAACCACAATAAAAGTGTAACACATTAAATATAACAGCATTAAAGGTGTAACTCATTAAATATAACTGAATTAAAGATGTAACGCATTAAAGATCTAACACATTATATATAACCGCAATAAAGATGTAACACATTAAATATAACTGCATTAAAGATGTAACGCATTAAATATTACTGCATTAAAGATGCAAAACATTCAATATAACCGCATTAAAGATGTAATGCATTAAAGATGTAACACATTTAATATAACTGCATTAAAGATGTAAAACATTCAATATAACCGCATTAAAGATTTAACGCTTTAAATATAACTGCATTAAAGACGTAACGCATTAAAGATGTAACACATTAAATATAACTGCATTAAAGATGTAACGCATTAAATATAACTGCATTAAAGATGAAACACATTAAATATAACTACATTAAACATTAAATGCATAAAATATAACTGCATTAAAGATGAAATGCATTAAAGATGAAAGTATTAAATAAAAAAGTATTAAAGATGTAACGCATTAAATATAACTGCATTAAAGATGTAACACATTAAATATAACTCCATAAAAGATGAAACGCATTAAATATAATAACATTAAAGATGTAACGCATTAAATATCACCGCATTAAAGATGTAACACATTAAATATAACTACATTAAAGATTAAATGCAAAAAATATAACTGCTTTAAAGATGAAACGCATTAAAAAAACTGCATTAAAGATGAAATGCATAAAATATAACTGCATTAAAGGTGTAACGCATTAATTATATCTGCATTAAAGATGAAACACATTTTATATAACAACATTAAAGATGTACCACATTAAATATAACTGCATTACAGATGTAACACATTAAATATTACTGCATTGAAGATGTAAAACATTCAATATAACAGCATTAAAGATTTAACGCTTTAAATATAACAGCACTAAAGACAACCCATTAAATATAACTGTAATAAAGATGTAATGCATAATAAATATAACTGCATTAATGATGTAATGCATATAAAAATTACTGCAATAAAGATGTAAAGCATCAATTAAAACTGCAATAAAGATGTAATGCATATTAAATATAACTGCATTAAAGATGTAGTGCATATTAAATATAACTGCATTAAAGATATAACGAATGAAATATAACTGCATTAAAGATGTAACGCATTAAAGATTAACGTATTAAATAAAAAAGTATTAAAGATGTAAAGCATTAAATACAACTGCATTAAAGATGAAACGCATTAAATATAACTGGATTAAAGATGAAATGAATAAAATATAACTGCATTAAAGATGTAACGAATGAAATATAACTGCATTAAAGATGTAACGCATTAAAGTTGTAAGTATTAAATAAAACATTATTAAAGATTTAACGCATTAAATATAACTGCATTAAAGATGAAACGCATTAAATATGACTGTAATAAAAATGTAATGCATATTAAATATAACTGCATTAAAGATGTAACACATTATATATAACTGCATTAAAGATGAAATGAATAAAATATAACTGCATTAAAGATGTAACGCATTAATTATATCTGAAATAAAGATGAAAAACATAAAATATAACTGCATTAAAGATGTAACACGTTAAATATAACTGCATTAAAGATGTAACTCATTAAATATAACAGTAATAAAAATTTTATGGATATTAAATTTAACTGCATTAAAGATGTAACGCATTAAATATATCTCCAATAAAAATGTAATGCATATTAAAAATAACTGCAGTAAGGATGTAACGCATTAAATATTACTGCAATAAAAATGTAATGCATATTAAATATAACTGCAATAAAGATGTAATGCATATTAAAAATAACTGCATTACAGATGAAAAGCATTAAAGATGTAAGCATTAAATAAAACTGCAATAAAAATGTAATGCATATTAAATATAACTGCATTAAAGATGTAATGCATATTAAATATTACTGCATTAAAGATGTAACACATTAAATATAACTGCATTAAAGATGAAACACATTAAAGATGAAAGTATTAAATTAAAAAGAATTAAATATGTAACACATTAAATATAACTGCATTAAAGATGTAACTCATTAAATATAACTGCATAAAAGATGTAACACATTAAATATAACTCCATAAAAGATGAAACGCATTAAATATAATAGCATTAAAGATGTAACGCATTAAATATAAATACATTAAAGATTAAATACAAAAAATAACTGCTTTAAAGATGAAACCTATTAAATATAACTGCATTAAAGATGAAATGCAAAAAATATAACTGCATTAAAGATGTAACGCATTAATTATAACTGCATTAAAGATGTAACGCATTAAATATAACTGTAATAAAAATGTAATGCATATTAAATATAACTGCATTAAATATGTAACGCATTAAATATAACTGCAATAAAAATGTAATGCATTAAATATTACTGCATTAAAGATGTAAAACATTCAAGATAACCGCAATAAAGATTTAACGCTTTAAATATAACAGCATTAAAGATATAATGCATTAAAGATGTAATGCTACAATATAATAGCATTAAAGATGTAAAGCATTAAAGATGCAACGCATTAAATATAACTGCAATAAAGATGTCATGCATAATAAAAATAACTGCATTATAGATGTAACGAATTAAATATAACTGCATTAAAGATGTAACACATTAAAGATGTAAGCAATAAATAAAACTGTATTAAAAATGTTACACATTAAATATAACTGCAATAAAGATATAACACACTAAATATAACTGCAGTAAAGATGAAACTCATTAAATATAACTGCATTAAAGATGAAACACATTAAATATAACTGCATTAAAGATGAAACGCATTAAATATAACTGCATTAAAGATGAAACCTTAAATATAACCGCATAAAAGATGAAAAGCATAAAAAAATAACTGCATTAAAGATGAAATGCATAAAATATAACTGCATTAAAGATGTAACTCATTAAATATATCTGCATTAAAGATGTAACATATTATATTATATATAACTGCATTAAAGATGTAACAAATTAAAAATAATTGCATTAAAGATGTAAAACATCAAATATAACTGCATTAAAGATGTAATGCATTAAATATAACCGCAATAAAAGTGTAACACATTAAATATAACTGCATTAAGAGTGTAACTCATTAAACATATCTGTATTAAAGATGTAACACATTATATATAACTGAATTAAAGATGAAATGCATAAAATATAACTGCATTAAAGATGTAACGCATTAAATATAACTGCATTAAAGATGTAAAACAAAAATATAACTGCAATAAAGATGTAACACATTAAATATTACTGCATTAAAGATGTAAAACATTAAATAAAACAGCACTAAAGACATAACGCATTAAATATAAATGCAATAAAGATGTAATGCATAATAAATATAACTGCATTAATGATTTAATGCATATTAAAAATAACAGTATTAAAGATGTAAAGCATCAATAAAAACTGCAATAAAGATGTAATGCATATTAAATATAACTGCATTAAAGATGTAATGCATATTAAATATAACTGCATTAAAGATGTAACAAATTACAATATAACTGCATTAAAGATGTAACACATAAAATATAACATCATTAAAGATGTAACGCATTAAATATAACTGCATTAAAGATCTAATGCATATCAAGTATAACTGCATTAAAGATGTAATGCATATTAAATATAACCACAATAAATATGTAACAAATTAATTATAACTGGATTAATGATGTAACCCATTAAAAATGTAATACATTATATATAACCGCAATAAAGATGCAATGCATTAAATATTACTGCATTAAAGATGTAAAACATTCAATATAGCCGCAATTAAGATTTAATGCTTTAAATATAATAGCATGAAAGACGTAACGCATTAAAGATGTAACGCATTAAATATAACTGCAATAAAGATGTAATGCATATTAAATATAACTAAAGATGTAACACATTAAAGATGTAAGCATTAAATAAAACTGTATTAAAGATGTAACGCATTAAATATAACTGCATTAAAGATGAAACGCATTAAAGATGTAAGCATTAAATAAAACTGTATTAAAGATGTAACGCATTACATATAACTGCATCAAAAATTTAACGCATTAAATATAACCGCATTAAACATGTAAAACATTAAATAAAACTGCATTAAATATCTAATGCATATCAAGTATAACTGCATTAAAGATGTAATGCATATTAAATATAACCACAATAAATATGTAACAAATTAAATATAACTGGATTAATGATGTAACCCATTAAAAATGTAATACATTATATATAACCGCAATAAAGATGCAATGCATTAAATATTACTGCATTAAAGATGTAAAACATTCAATATAGCCACAATTAAGATTTAATGCTTTAAATATAATAGCATGAAAGACGTAACGCATTAAAGATTTAACGCATTAAATATAACTGCAATAAAGATGTAATGTATAATAAATATAACTGCATTAATGATGTAATGCATATTAGAAATAACTGCATTAAAGATGTAAAGCATCAATTAAAACTGCAATAAAGATGTAATGCATATTAAATATAACTGCATTAAAGATGTAATGCATATTAAATATAACTGCATTAAATATTTTAACAAATGAAATATAACTGCATTAAAGAATATAATGCATTAAATATAACCGCAATAAAGATGTAACACATTTAACATAACTGCATTAAAGATGTAACGCTTTAAATATAACTGAATTAAAGATGTAAAACATTAAATATAACTGCATTAAAGATGTAACGCATTAAATATAACTGCATTAAAGATGTAACCATTAAATATAACTAAATTAAAGATGTAATGCATTAAATATAACTGCATTAAATATGTAACATATTAAATATATCCGCATTAAAGATGTAACGCATTAAATATAACTGCAATAAAGATGTAACACATTAAATATAACTGCATTAAATATGTAACACGTTAAAGATGTAACACAATAAATATAACTCATTAAATATGTAATGCATTAAATATATCTGTATTAAATATGTAACATTAATATATCCGCATTAAAGATGTAACGCATTAAATATAACTGCATTAAATATGTAACACATTAAAGATGTAACACAATAAATATAACTCATTAAATATGTAATGCATTAAATATATCTGTATTAAATATGTAACATTAATATAACCGCATTAAAGATGTAACACATTAAATATAACTGCAATAAAGATGAAACACATTAAATATCACTGCATTTAAGACGTAATGCACTAAATATAACTTCATTAAATATAACCGCATTAAAGATGTAACACATTAAAAATAACCGCATTAAAGATGTAACACATTAAATATAACTGCATTAAATATGTAACGCATTAAATAAAACTAGAATAAAGATGAAACACATTAAATATAACTGCATTAAAGATGTAATGCATTAAAGATGTAACAATAAATATAACTCATTAAATATGTAATGCATTAAATATATCTGCATTAAATATGTAACATTAATATAACCGCATTAAAGATGTAATACATTAAATTTAACCGTATTAAAGATGTAACACATTAAATATCACTGCATTTAAGACGTAATGCATTAAAGATATAACACATTAAATATAACTGCATTAAATATGTAACACATTAAATATAACCGCATTAAAGATGTAACACATTAAATATCACTGCATTTAAGACATAATGCATTAAAGATATAACACATTAAATATAACTGCATTAAAGATGAAACGCATTAAATATAACTGCATTAAAGATGTAAAACATAAAATATAACCGCATTAAAAGATTTAAAGCTTTAAATATAATAGCATTAAAGATGTAACGCATTAAATAAAACTATATTAAAGATCTAATGCATATTAAATATAACTGAATTAAAGATGTCATGCATATTAAATATAACTGCAATAAATATGTAACAAATTAAATATAACTGAATTAATGATGTAACACATTAAATATAACTGCAATAAAGATGTAACACATTACATATAACTGCATTAAATATGTAACATTAATATAACCGCATTAAAGATGTAATACATTAAATATAACTGCATTAAATATGTAATGCATTAAATAAAACTAGAATAAAGATGAAACACATTAAATATAACTGCATTAAAGATGTAATGCATTAAAGATGTAACACAATAAATATAACTCATTAAATATGTAATGCATTAAATATATCTGCATTAAATATGTAACATTAATATAACCGCATTAAAGATGTAATACATTAAATTTAACCGCATTAAAGATGTAACACATTAAATATCACTGCATTTAAGACGTAATGCATTAAAGATATAACACATTAAATATAACTGCATTAAATATGTAACACATTAAATATAACTGCATTAAAGATGTAAAACATAAAATATAACCGCATTAAAGATGTAAAACATTAAATATCACTGCATTAAAGATGAAACGCATTAAATATAACTGCATTAAAGATGTAAAACATAAAATATAACCGCATTAAAAGATTTAAAGCTTTAAATATAATAGCATTAAAGATGTAACGCATTAAATAAAACTATATTAAAGATCTAATGCATATTAAATATAACTGAATTAAAGATGTCATGCATATTAAATATAACTGCAATAAATATGCAACAAATTAAATATAACTGCATTAATGATGTAACACATTAAATATAACTGCAATAAAGATGTAACACATTAAATATAACTGCATTAAATATGTAACACATTAAAGATGTAACACAATAAATATAACTCATTAAATATGTAATGCATTAAATATAACTGCATTAAATATGTAACACATTAAATATAACTGCATTAAAGATGTAAAACATAAAATATAACCGCATTAAAAGATTTAAAGCTTTAAATATAATAGCATTAAAGATGTAACGCATTAAATAAAACTATATTAAAGATCTAATGCATATTAAATATAACTGAATTAAAGATGTCATGCATATTAAATATAACTGCAATAAATATGTATCACATTAAACTGCATTAAATATGTAACTCATTAAAGATGTAACACAATAAATATAACTCATTAAATATGTAATGCATTAAATATATCTGTATTAAATATGTAACATTAATATAACCGCAATAAAGATGGAACACATTAAATTTAACCGCATTAAAGATGTAACACATTAAATATAACTGCAATAAAGATAAAACACATTAAATATCACTGCATTTAAGACGTAATGCATTAAAGATATAACAAACTAAATTTAACTGCATTAAAGATGTAACGCACTAAAAATAACTGCATTAAATATAACCGCATTAAAGATGTAACACATTAAATATAACTGCAATAAAGATGAAACGCATTAAATATAACTGCATTAAAGATGTAAAACAAAATATAACCGCATTAAAAGATTTAAAGCTTTAAATATAATAGCATTAAAGATGTAACGCATTAAATAAAACTATATTAAAGATCTAATGCATATTAAATATAACTGAATTAAAGATGTAATGCATATTAAATATAACTGCAATAAATATGTAACAAATTAAATATAACTACATTAATGATGTAACACATTAAATATAACTGCATTAAATATGTAACGCATTAAAGATGTAACACAATAAATATAACTCATTAAATATGTAATGCATTAAATATATCTGTATTAAATATGTAACATTAATATAACCGCATTAAAGATGGAACACATTAAATATGACTGCAATAAAGATGAAACACATTAAATATAACTGCATTAAAGATGTAACACAATAAATATCTCATTAAATATGTAATGCATTAAATATATCTGCATTAAATATGTAACATTAATATAACCGCATTAAAGATGTAATACATTAAATTTAACCGCATTAAAAATGTAACACATTAAATATCAATGCATTTAAGACGTAATGCATTAAAGATATAACACATTAAATATAACTGCATTAAAGATGTAAAACATTAAATATCACTGCATTAAAGATGAAACACATTAAATATAACTGCATTAAAGATGTAAAACAAAATATAACTGCATTAAAAGATTTAAAGCTTTAAATATAATAGCATTAAAGATGTAACACATTAAATAAAACTATATTAAAGATCTAATGCATATTAAATATAACTGAATTAAAGCTGTAATGCATATTAAATATAACTGCAATAAATATGTAACAAATTAAATATAACTGCATTAATGATGTAACACATTAAATATAACTGCAATGAAGATGTAACACATTAAATATAACTGCATTAAATATGTAATGCATTAAAGATGTAACACAATAAATATAACTGCATTAAATATGTAATGCATTAAATATATCTGTATTAAATATGTAACATTAATATAACCGCATTAAAGATGGAACACATTAAATTTAACCGCATTAAAGATGTAACACATTAAATATAACTGCAATAAAGATGAAACAGATTAAATATCACTGCATTTAAGACGTAATGCATTAAAGATATAACACATTAAATATAACTGCATTAAATATAACCGCATTAAAGATGTAACACATTAAAAATAACCGCATTAAAGATGTAACACATTAAATATAACTGCATTAAATATGTAACGCATTAAATAAAACTAGAATAAAGATGAAACACATTAAATATAACTGCATTAAAGATGTAATGCATTAAAGATATAACACAATAAATATAACTCATTAAATATGTAATGCATTAAATATATCTGCATTAAATATGTAACATTAATATGACCGCATTAAAGATGTAATACGTTAAATTTAACCGCATTAAAGATGTAACACATTAAATATCACTGCATTTAAGACGTAATGCATTAAAGATATAACACATTAAATATAACTGCATTAAATATGTAACACATTAAATATAACCGCATTAAAGATGTAACACATTAAATATCACTGCATTTAAGACGTAATGCATTAAATATGTAACACATTAAATATAACTGCATTAAAGATGTAAAACATAAAATATAACCGCATTAAAGATGTAAAACATTAAATATCACTGCATTAAAGATGAAACGCATTAAATATAACTGCATTAAAGATGTAAAACATAAAATATAACCGCATTAAAAGATTTAAAGCTTTAAATGTAATAGCATTAAAGATGTAACGCATTAAATAAAACTATATTAAAGATCTAATGCATATTAAATATAACTGAATTAAAGATGTCATGCATATTAAATATAACTGCAATAAATATGTAACAAATTAAATATAACTGCATTAAATATGTAACGCATTAAAGATGTAACACAATAAATATAACTCATTAAATATGTAATGCATTAAATATATCTGTATTAAATATGTAACATTAATATAACCGCATTAAAGATGGAACACATTAAATTTAACCGCATTAAAGATGTAACACATTAAATATAACTGCATTTAAGACGTAATGCATTAAAGATATAACACATTAAATATAACTGCATTAAAGATGTAACGCACTAAATATAACTTCATTAAATATAACCGCATTAAAGATGTAACACATTAAAAATAACAGCATTAAAGATGTAACACATTAAATATAACTGCAATAAAGATGAAACACATTAAATATCACTGCATTTAAGACATAATGCATTAAAGATATAACAAATTAAATATAACTGCATTAAAGATGTAACGCACTAAAAATAACTGCATTAAATATAACCGCATTAAAGATGTAACACATTAAAAATAACCGCATTAAAGATGTAACACATGAAATATAACTGCATTAAATATGTAACGCATTAAATATAACTGCAATAAAGATGAAACACATTAAATATAACTGCATTAAAGATGTAACGCAATAAATATAACTCATTAACTATGTAATGCATTAAATATATCTGCATAAATATGTAACATTAATATAACCGCATTAAATATAACTGCATTAAAGATGTAATGCATATTAAATATAACTGCATTAAATATGTAATGAATTAAATATAACTGCATTAAAGATATAACGAATTAAACATAACCGCAATAAAGATGTAACGCATTAAATATAACTGCATTAAAGATTTAAAACATTAAATATAACTGCATTAAAGATGTAATGCATATTAAATATAACTGCATTAAATATGTAACACATTAAATATAAATGCATTAAAGATGTAAAACATTAAATATCACTGCATTAAAGATGTAAAACATTAAATATAACTGCATTAAAGATTTAAAACATTAAATATAACTGCATTAAAGATGTAATGCATATTAAATATAACCGCATTAAAGATGTAACACATTAAATATAAATGCATTAAAGATGTAAAACATTAAATATCACTGCATTAAAGATGAAATGCATTAAATATAACTGCATTAAAGATGTAAAACAAAAAATATAACCGCATTAAAGATTTAAAGCTTTAAATATAATAGCATTAAAGATGTAACGCATTAAATATAACTGCATTAAAGATCTAATGCATATTAAATATAACTGAATTAAAGATGTAATGCATATTAAATATAACCGCAATAAATATGTAACAAATTAAATATAACTGCATTAATGATGTAACGCATTAAAGATGTAACGCATCAAATAAAACTGCAATAAAGATGTAACACATTAAATATAACCGCATTAAAGATGTAATGCATTAAATATAACCGAATTAAAGATGTAACACATTAAATATAACTGCATTAAATATGTTACGCATTAAATATAACTGAATTAAAGATGTAAAACGTCTCGGTTACGTATGTAACCTCCGTTCCCTGATGGAGGGAACGAGACGTCGTGTCAAAGAAGCGACACTAGGGGTCTCTCTTGAGCGCCGAAAGATACCTCTGATCTATGAAAAAAGGCCAATGAGAGTTGGCGAACAGTATTTGCATACTCCGCCTCCGGATACGGATATAAAGGCGAGAGAAATACGCTCGTTCATTCAGAATTTTTCTGAGGAGCCTGGAGTGTACCGGGCACCTCAGCGGCTCGGCTCAGCGACGTGGCCGGGAAGACACGACATCTCGTTCCCTCCATCAGGGAACGGAGGTTACATACGTAACCGAGACGTTCCCCGTCTGTCGCTCACTTCGACGTCGTGTCGAAGAAGCGACACTAGGGGTCCACTTCAAAACTCGCCATGCGCTGAGCCGTGTACGTGTACTGCTGACACAGAAGCGGGCAGGTATTTGCACGTGCACAAGTGACCAACTGTGTTCAGGCTGCACGTACTCTTCCCCAATGCCCCGAAAAAGCATCAGCATCCTTTTGGTTACCCTAGGGGGGAACAAGGTGACGCTCCCAACGAGAGAACGGGCCAAGCCTGCCTGGGCCTCTTTTCTCTCTATGTTTTCTCGGCATAGAGCAAGAGCAGCCGGGGCCCTTACCGCATCGAGGGAAGGGGGTCTTATTCCCGAATTCCTATTCTTTTAGGGGGAAAAGACCCTGCGGAGGCCACACCCGCCCAGCAGAGGAGGTAAAGGTGGCAAAATACATCACATGGCCACTTTGGGCATGTGGGAGGAAATGGCACGGTGGTAGATCCAACCTCGAGGAGGGGGGAGTTGCTACAACACGGCGACCGGAGGGCAACGAAGGACTGCCTAAGGGAGACGCAGGTCAGCTCGTAAGGTGACCGTACCGCGGAATACACACAGGAGGAGTCCTGTAGGAGGCCTGATCTGTGGAGCACCTATTCCAGTAGGGGTAGCCGGAGGTACCCGTAGTGGACTGGACCAGCACATTCCTCCGCTGAACTGCTGCGGGCCCGAAGGGCTAGGGAGGAATCAACCAGGTCCTCTGGGACAAAAGCGCACTGTTTTGCCTTGGCAGAGGGAAACGGCGCTGGAACAAGCGGTTCACCCGGTCAGATCGTCGACGTGTACCGAGTTCTACTGGCTCGGACCTGAGAGAACACGGGACGAGACTGACTCAACCCTGAGATCGTAAGGGTGTTAGGTGCTGCCCAGCCCGCAGCTCTGCAAATGTCTGCTAGGGAGGTGCCCCTCGCCAGTGCCCATGAGGATGCCACGCTCCTAGTGGAGTGGGCTCGAACCCGTAAGGGGGGGGCATGGCCTGGGTGTGATAGGCCAACTGAATGGCATCCACCACCCAGTGAGACACCTCTGTTTGGAGACAGCGTTCCCTTTCTGCTGTCCTCCAAAGCAGACAAAGAGCTGCTCAGAGCGCCTGAAGCTCTGGGTGCGTTCCAGGTAGGCACACAAGGCACGTACCGGACACGACAGTGAGAGGGGCTGGGTCTGCCTCCTCCCGGGGCAGCGCTTGTAGGTTCACTACCTGATCTCCAGAGGGCGTGGTAGGAACCATGGGAACATAGCCCAGTCGAGGTCTTAGGATCACATGAGTATCTGCCGGACCGAGCTCCAGGCAAGTGTCGTTAGTAGGGAACGCTTGCAGGTCCCCGACCCTCTTGATGGAAGTGAGCGCGATCAGCAGGGCCGTCTTTTCAGGAGAGGGCCCTGAGCCAACTGATTCTAGCGACTCGGGGGGGGGGGGGATCTCTGAAGACCGGCGAGGACCACCGAGAGATCCCAGGAGGGGAACAGGTTTGGCCGGGAGGGGTTTTAACCTCCGGGCACCTCCTGGGAACCTGACGATTAAGTCATGCTTACCCAGAGACCTGCTGTCTACTGGGTCGTGGTGAGCTGCGATAGTGGCAACATACACTTTCAAGGTGGATGGGACAGCCTCCCCCCAACCTCTGCGCACCTCTGTGGGTCTTCTGCCCGAGAAGAACACCAATTCATGAACAGATGCCATTTCAGGGCGTAGAGTTGCCTGGTAGAAGGGGCTCTGGTTTGATTGAACGTGGCTACGACCATGGGTGGTAGACCAGCTAGATCTTCCGCATCCCGTTCGGGGAGAAGACGTGGAGGTTCCAAAGGTCTGGGTGCGGATACCAGAGCGTGCCCCGTCCCTGAGAAAGAAGGTCCTTCCTCAGGGGAATTCGCCAGGGAGGGGCTGTCGTGAGGAGTACAAGGTCCAAGAACCAGGCCCGAGTGGGCCAGTAAGGAGCCACGAGAGTGACTTGCTCCTCGTCCTCCCTGACCTTGCACAGCACCTGTGCAAGAAGGCTCACTGGGGGAATGCGTACTTGCGCAGCCCAGCCGGCCAGCTGTGTGCCAGTGCATCTGCCCCGAGGGGAGCCCTGAACGGGCGTACCAGAGCGGGCAGTGGGAGGTCTCTCGGGAGGCAGAGGGGTCTACCTGGGCCTTGCCGAACCGTTCCCAAATCAGCTGAACCGAGTGGGGGTGAAGCCTCCACTCTCCGCCAGGCAAGCGTTGTCATGACAGCGCGTCCACTATCACATTGAGGTTGCCGGGGATGTGAGTGGCACGCAGCGACTTGAGTCGGTGCTGGCTCCAAAGTAGGAGACGACGGGCGAGTTGTGACATGTGATGGGAGCGTACGCTGCCTTGGCGATTTATGTACGCGACTGCAGTGGTGCTGTCCGACCTGACTAGGATATGTTCATCCCAAATTAATGGGAGAGACTTCCGCAGGGCCAAAAGGACAGTCAACAACTCGAGGCAGTTGATGTGCCAATGCAGCTGGGCCCCTTTCCAACGGCCTGAGGCTGTGTGCCCGTTGCAAATGGCGCTCCAACCCAATCTGAAGGCGTCAGTCGTGACCAGGACGGGGCATGGCCCATGGCGGCAGGCTTGCGGCGGGGCAGGATGTGCAGTGGCCTCCGTCTGCCTCACCGCTGAGGACTGCTGGGCAGAGTCATCAACGGTGGCGCCGAATGGACGGAGCTGGTAGACGGGGGTTTGAGAGAAGGTGTGCCTTGTCTGCCTCCCGCATTTCGACCAGGTCCAGTCCACAGGTGCGTTTCTGGACCACAAGGGGTGGCCATCGCCTGTTTGAGTGCCGGCGCTTCTGACCTCCATGGCCCGGGGGCGCGGTTGGTCATCCAGCGCAGTTCTTGCAGCACATCAAGAACAGGACTACCCAAGGTGCAAGTTTTGAAGCGCCTTGGCCTGGCGTTGGTTGCAGGAAGGGCTGTGGCATGCAGAGTGGAAGCGGTCTGGGACCGTTCCACCGCGAGGGTAGTGAGAGCGGAGGAGCGAAGAAGCCTTGGCTTTGCTCAACTTGTCGTGCACGTCCGGGAAGAAAGGAACGGGGGGGGGGGGTGGGGCGTGGCTGTGAGCGGTGCACCTGCCCGCGGGACCGATCAAGTAGCCCGGGAAAGCATAGCGGATCTCCGTGCGTCAGGCTCAGGCTGGGCGGCAGACCCGAAGGTGGCGGCCCAGGCGAGCGATCAGCATCCCATGCCGCTGTAACGCTCTCCGATGCAGCGGTGATGTCATCCAATTCTGAGGCAAGCAAGCGTGCCGGGGAGGCGGGCAGTTCGAGGGGGTTTACCCAGCGAACAGAGCCCGTCATATTCCCCAAATCGCCTTCATCGCCCGCGGCGCCTGCGTCAATCCCGTAGGAAGGAGGCGAGGCGCGGGGGGCGGCTGAAGTGGCTTTCTCTCATTACAAAAGAAAGCCGTGCGACCGCAATGCTATAACGGCCATGTTCTCACACTGAGAAGATGAACCATTGGAGAGAATGCTCATCCCGAGCTCAGACGGAAGCAAACAAGTGTGCCGGGGAGGCGGGAGGTTCGAGGGGATTTACCCGGCGAACAGAGCCCGTCATATTCCCCAAATCGCCTTCATCGCCCGCGGCGCCTGCGTCAATCCCGTAGGAAGGAGGCGAGGCGCGGGGGGCGGCTGAAGTGGCTTTCTCTCATTACAAAAGAAAGCCGTGCGACCGCAATGCTATAACGGCCATGTTCTCACACTGAGAAGATGAACCATTGGAGAGAATGCTCATCCCGAGCTCAGACGGAAGCAAACAAGTGTGCCGGGGAGGCGGGAGGTTCGAGGGGATTTACCCGGCGAACAGAGCCCGTCATTGTCCTCAAATCGTGTTCATCGCCCGCGGCGCCTGCGTCAATCCCGTAGGAAGGAGGCGAGGCGCGGGGGGCGGCTGAAACGGCTTTCTCTCATTACAAAAGAAAGCCACACGACCGCAATGTTGCCATGGCTATGTCCTCGCACTGAGAACATGAACCATTCATAAAACACTGCCTGCGTGTGATCGCAGCCCAGGCATGCAAGACAGTGTTTTATGACCGAAAGAGGTGGGGAGAAATCACCGCATCCAGAAACTACACAGGGGCGGAAATTACATCTTTATAAAGACGCGTCCTGAAAAGGACGTTCAACGCCGCTGTGTAATGCTCTTTCAGAGAAATAAACTCTTTTATGGAGAGAATCACTCTTTCAACTCTTTTAACTCTGCGCTGTCGAAGCGCCCAGGGGCAAACTGCACGCCGGCAGTGAAGAGAAAAGCCACTGTAGTGCGCCGTAAATCCAACAGCAAAGCAGAGCGTCAGAGGATCAGTTGTGTTACTCGCAGCTGACTGCATACACACGACCATGGGCTCCGAAGAAAATTACTGAATGAACGAGCGTATTTCTCTCGCCTTTATATCCGTATCCGGAGGCGGAGTATGCAAATACTGTTCGCCAACTCTCATTGGCCTTTTTTCATAGATCAGAGGTATCTTTCGGCGCTCAAGAGAGACCCCTAGTGTCGCTTCTTCGACACAACGTCGAAGTGAGCGACAGACAGGGAACATTAAATATAACCGCATTAAAGATTTAAAACTTTAAATATAATAGCAATAAAGATGTAACGCAAAAAAATAAAACTGCATTAAAGATCCAATGCATATCAAGTATAACTGCATTAAAGATATAATGCATATTAAATATAACTGCAATAAATATGTAGCAAATTAATTATTACTGGATTAATGATGTAACGCATTAAAGATGTAACACATTAAAGATGTAACGCATTAAATATAACTGCAATAAAGATGTAATGTATAATAAATTTAACTGCATTAATGATGTAATGCATAATAGAAATAACTGCATTAAAGATGTAAAGCATCAATTAAAACTGCAATAAAGATGTAATGCATATTAAATATAACTGCATTAAAGATGTAATGCATATTAAATATAACTGCATTAAAGATGTAAAGCATCAATTAAAACTGCAATAAAGATGTAATGCATATTAAATATAACTGCATTAAAGATGTAATGCATATTAAATATAACTGCATTAAATATGTAACGAATGAAATATAACTGGATTAATGAATGTGGCACGGTGGAGGGCGGGACCGGCGCGTGATTGCGCACGCCCGGTCCCGTATCAAGCTAAATTGAGCCGTCAAGAGGGATAAAGGCCACTCGCAGACGGAGATCGGGAGAGAGAGCTTAATCAGCAGACATGTCTGCTGTCCTAAATGTTTGTTTTAAGTTCTTAATTAAATTATTATTTATGTTGACAAGCCGGTTTCTCGCCTCTTCCTTGCCCATGAATTGATCTGTGTTACAATGATTTAACGCATTAAAGATGTAACACGTTAAAGATGTAAAGCATTAAATATAACTGCAATAAAGATGTAATGTATAATAAATTTAACTGCATTAATGATGTAATGCATAACAGAAATAACTGCATTAAAGATGTAAAGCATCAATTAAAACTGCAATAAAGATGTAATGCATATTAAATATAACTGCATTAAAGATGTAATGCATATTAAATATAACTGCATTAAAGATGTAAAGCATCAATTAAAACTGCAATAAAGATGTAATGCATATTAAATATAACTGCATTAAAGATGTAATGCATATTAAATATAACTGCATTAAATATGTAACGAATGAAATATAACTGCATTAAAGATATAACACATTAAATATAACCGCAATAAAGATGTAACGCATTAAATATAACTGCATTAAAGATGTAAAACATTAAATATAACTGCATTAAAGATGTAAAGCATCAATTAAAACTGCAATAAAGATGTAATGCATATTAAATATAACTGCATTAAAGATGTAATGCATATTAAATATAACTGCATTAAAGATGTAAAGCATCAATTAAAACTGCAATAAAGATGTAATGCATATTAAATATAACTGCATTAAAGATGTAATGCATATTAAATATAACTGCATTAAATATTTAACGAATGAAATATAACTCCCGCGACCCTGTATGCAGGATAAGCGGTTGACGATGGATGGATGGATGGATGAAATATAACTGCATTAAAGATATAATGAATTAAACATAACCACAATAAAGATGTAACGCATTAAATATAACTGCATTAAAGATTTAAAACATTAAATATAACTGCATTAAAGATGTAATGCATATTAAATATAACTGCATTAAATATGTAACGAATGAAATATAACTGCATTAAAGATATAACACATTAAATATAACCGCAATAAAGATGTAACGCATTAAATATAACTGCATTAAAGATTTAAAACAATAAATATAACTGCATTAAAGATGTAACGCTTTAAATATAACTGCATTAAAGGTGTAAAACATTAAATATAACTGCATTAAAGATGTAACGCATTAAATATAACTGCATTAAAGATGTAACCATTAAATATAACTGCATTAAAAATGTAATGCATTAAATATAACTGCATTAAATATGTAACACACTAAATATATCCGCATTAAAGATGTAACGCATTAAATATAACTGCATTTAAGATGTAACACATTAAATATAACTGCAATAAAGATGAATCACATTAAATATAACTGCATTAAAGATGTAACACACTAAATATAACTGCATTAAATATGTAACTCATTAAATATAACCCCATTATTGATGTAACACATTAAATATAAATGCATTAAAGATGTAACACATTAAATATAACTGCATTAAAGATGAAATGCATTAAATATAACTGCATTAAAGATGTAAAACATTAAATATTACCGTATTAAAGATATAAACTTTAAATATAATAGCATTAAAGATGTAACGCATTAAATAAAACTGCATTAAAGATCTAATGCATATTAAATATAACTGCATTAAATATGTAACGAATTAAATATAACTGCATTAAAGATATAACACATTAAATATAACCGCAATAAAGATGTAACGCATTAAATATAACTGCATTAAAGATGTAAAACATTAAATATAACTGCATTAAAGATGTAACGCAATAAATATAACTGCATTAAAGATGTAACCATTAAATATAACTTCATTAAAGATGTAATGCATTAAATATAACAGCATTAAATATGAAACACATTAAATATATCTGCATTAAAGATGTAACGCACTAAATGTAACTGCATTTAAGATGTAACACATTAAATATAACTGCAATAAATATGTAACACATTAAATATAACTGCATTAAAGATGTAACGCAATAAATATAACTGCATTAAAGATGTAACCATTAAATATAACTTCATTAAATATGTAATGCATTAAATATATCTGCATTAAATATGTAACATTAATATAACCGCATTAAAGATGTAATACATTAAATTTAACCGCATTAAAGATGTAACACATTAAATATCACTGCATTTAAGACGTAATGCATTAAAGATATAACACATTAAATATAACTGCATTAAAGATGTAAAACATTAAATATAAACACATTAAAGATTTAAAGCTTTAAATATAATAGCATTAAAGATGTAACGCATTAAATAAAACTGCATTAAAGATGTAATGCATATTAAATATATCTGCAATAAATATGTAACAAATTAAATATAACTGCATTAATGATGTAATGCATTAAAGATGCAACGCATCAAATAAAACTGCAATAAAGATGTAACACATTAAATATAACCGCATTAAAGATGTAACACATTAAATATAAATGCATTAAAGATGTAAAACATTAAACATAACTGCATTAAAGATGAACTGCATTAAATATAACTGCATTAAAGATGTAAAACATTAAATATAACCATATTAAAGATTTAAAACTTTAAATATAATAGCATTAAAGATGTAACGCATTAAATAAAACTGCATTAAAGATCTAATGCATATTAAATATAACTGCATTAAATATGTAACGAATGAAATATAACTGCATTAAAGATGTAACCATTAAATATAACCGCAATAAAGATGTAACACATTAAATATAACTGCATTAAAGATTTAAAACATTAAATATAACTGCATTAAAGATGTAATGCATATTAAATATAACTGCATTAAATATGTAACGAATGAAATATAACTGCATTAAAGATATAACACATTAAATATAACCGCAATAAAGATGTAACGCATTAAATATAACTGCATTAAAGATTTAAAACAATAAATATAACTGCATTAAAGATGTAACGCTTTAAATATAACTGCATTAAAGGTGTAACGCATTAAATATAACTGCATTAAAGATGTAACCATTAAATATAACTGCAATAAATATGTAACACACTAAATATATCCGCATTAAAGATGTAACGCATTAAATATAACTGCATTAAATATGTAACACACTAAATATATCCGCATTAAAGATGTAACGCATTAAATATAACTGCATTTAAGACGTAACACATTAAATATAACTGCATTAAAGATATAACACAATAAATATAACTCATTAAATATGTAATGCATTAAATATATCTGCATTAAATATGTAACATTAATATAACCGCATTAAAGATGTAATACATTAAATTTAACCGCATTAAAGATGTAACACATTAAATATCACTGCATTTAAGACGTAATGCATTAAAGATATAACACATTAAATATAACTGCATTAAAGATGTAGCGCACTAAATATAACTGCATTAAATATGTAACACATTAAATATAAATGCATTAAAGATGTAAAACATTAAATATCACTGCATTAAAGATGAAATGCATTAAATATAACTGCATTAAAGATGTAAAACAAAAATATAACCGCATTAAAGATTTAAAGCTTTAAATATAATAGCATTAAAGATGTAACGCATTAAATAAAACTGCATTAAAGATCAAATGCATATCAAATATAAATGAATTAAAGATGTAATGCATATTAAATATAACTGCAATAAATATGTAACAAATTAAATATAACTGCATTAATGATGTAACACATTACAGATTTAACGCATCAAATATAACCGCATTAAAGATGTAACACATTAAATATAACTGCAATAAAGATGAAACGCATTAAATATAACTGCATTAAAGATGTAAAACAAAATATAACCGCATTAAAAGATTTAAAGCTTTAAATATAATAGCATTAAAGATGTAACGCATTAAATAAAACTATATTAAAGATCTAATGCATATTAAATATAACTGAATTAAAGATGTAATGCATATTAAATATAACTGCAATAAATATGTAACAAATTAAATATAACTACATTAATGATGTAACACATTAAATATAACTGCATTAAATATGTAACGCATTAAAGATGTAACACAATAAATATAACTCATTAAATATGTAATGCATTAAATATATCTGTATTAAATATGTAACATTAATATAACTGCATTAAAGATGGAACACATTAAATATGACTGCAATAAAGATGAAACACATTAAATATAACTGCATTAAAGATGTAACACAATAAATATCTCATTAAATATGTAATGCATTAAATATATCTGCATTAAATATGTAACATTAATATAACCGCATTAAAGATGTAATACATTAAATTTAACCGCATTAAAAATGTAACACATTAAATATCAATGCATTTAAGACGTAATGCATTAAAGATATAACACATTAAATATAACTGCATTAAAGATGTAAAACATTAAATATCACTGCATTAAAGATGAAACACATTAAATATAACTGCATTAAAGATGTAAAACAAAATATAACTGCATTAAAAGATTTAAAGCTTTAAATATAATAGCATTAAAGATGTAACACATTAAATAAAACTATATTAAAGATCTAATGCATATTTAATATAACTGAATTAAAGCTGTAATGCATATTAAATATAACTGCAATAAATATGTAACAAATTAAATATAACTGCATTAATGATGTAACACATTAAATATAACTGCAATGAAGATGTAACACATTAAATATAACTGCATTAAATATGTAATGCATTAAAGATGTAACACAATAAATATAACTGCATTAAATATGTAATGCATTAAATATATCTGTATTAAATATGTAACATTAATATAACCGCATTAAAGATGGAACACATTAAATTTAACCGCATTAAAGATGTAACACATTAAATATAACTGCAATAAAGATGAAACAGATTAAATATCACTGCATTTAAGACGTAATGCATTAAAGATATAACACATTAAATATAACTGCATTAAATATAACCGCATTAAAGATGTAACACATTAAAAATAACCGCATTAAAGATGTAACACATTAAATATGTAACGCATTAAATAAAACTAGAATAAAGATGAAACACATTAAATATAACTGCATTAAAGATGTAATGCATTAAAGATATAACACAATAAATATAACTCATTAAATATGTAATGCATTAAATATATCTGCATTAAATATGTAACATTAATATGACCGCATTAAAGATGTAATACGTTAAATTTAACCGCATTAAAGATGTAACACATTAAATATCACTGCATTTAAGACGTAATGCATTAAAGATATAACACATTAAATATAACTGCATTAAATATGTAACACATTAAATATAACCGCATTAAAGATGTAACACATTAAATATCACTGCATTTAAGACGTAATGCATTAAATATGTAACACATTAAATATAACTGCATTAAAGATGTAAAACATAAAATATAACCGCATTAAAGATGTAAAACATTAAATATCACTGCATTAAAGATGAAACGCATTAAATATAACTGCATTAAAGATGTAAAACATAAAATATAACCGCATTAAAAGATTTAAAGCTTTAAATGTAATAGCATTAAAGATGTAACGCATTAAATAAAACTATATTAAAGATCTAATGCATATTAAATATAACTGAATTAAAGATGTCATGCATATTAAATATAACTGCAATAAATATGTAACAAATTAAATATAACTGCATTAAATATGTAACGCATTAAAGATGTAACACAATAAATATAACTCATTAAATATGTAATGCATTAAATATATCTGTATTAAATATGTAACATTAATATAACCGCATTAAAGATGGAACACATTAAATTTAACCGCATTAAAGATGTAACACATTAAATATAACTGCATTTAAGACGTAATGCATTAAAGATATAACACATTAAATATAACTGCATTAAAGATGTAACGCACTAAATATAACTTCATTAAATATAACCGCATTAAAGATGTAACACATTAAAAATAACAGCATTAAAGATGTAACACATTAAATATAACTGCAATAAAGATGAAACACATTAAATATCACTGCATTTAAGACATAATGCATTAAAGATATAACAAATTAAATATAACTGCATTAAAGATGTAACGCACTAAAAATAACTGCATTAAATATAACCGCATTAAAGATGTAACACATTAAAAATAACCGCATTAAAGATGTAACACATGAAATATAACTGCATTAAATATGTAACGCATTAAATATAACTGCAATAAAGATGAAACACATTAAATATAACTGCATTAAAGATGTAACGCAATAAATATAACTCATTAACTATGTAATGCATTAAATATATCTGCATAAATATGTAACATTAATATAACCGCATTAAATATAACTGCATTAAAGATGTAATGCATATTAAATATAACTGCATTAAATATGTAATGAATTAAATATAACTGCATTAAAGATATAACGAATTAAACATAACCGCAATAAAGATGTAACGCATTAAATATAACTGCATTAAAGATTTAAAACATTAAATATAACTGCATTAAAGATGTAATGCATATTAAATATAACTGCATTAAATATGTAACACATTAAATATAAATGCATTAAAGATGTAAAACATTAAATATCACTGCATTAAAGATGTAAAACATTAAATATAACTGCATTAAAGATTTAAAACATTAAATATAACTGCATTAAAGATGTAATGCATATTAAATATAACCGCATTAAAGATGTAACACATTAAATATAAATGCATTAAAGATGTAAAACATTAAATATCACTGCATTAAAGATGAAATGCATTAAATATAACTGCATTAAAGATGTAAAACAAAAAATATAACCGCATTAAAGATTTAAAGCTTTAAATATAATAGCATTAAAGATGTAACGCATTAAATATAACTGCATTAAAGATCTAATGCATATTAAATATAACTGAATTAAAGATGTAATGCATATTAAATATAACCGCAATAAATATGTAACAAATTAAATATAACTGCATTAATGATGTAACGCATTAAAGATGTAACGCATCAAATAAAACTGCAATAAAGATGTAACACATTAAATATAACCGCATTAAAGATGTAATGCATTAAATATAACCGAATTAAAGATGTAACACATTAAATATAACTGCATTAAATATGTTACGCATTAAATATAACTGAATTAAAGATGTAAAACGTCTCGGTTACGTATGTAACCTCCGTTCCCTGATGGAGGGAACGAGACGTCGTGTCAAAGAAGCGACACTAGGGGTCTCTCTTGAGCGCCGAAAGATACCTCTGATCTATGAAAAAAGGCCAATGAGAGTTGGCGAACAGTATTTGCATACTCCGCCTCCGGATACGGATATAAAGGCGAGAGAAATACGCTCGTTCATTCAGAATTTTTCTGAGGAGCCTGGAGTGTACCGGGCACCTCAGCGGCTCGGCTCAGCGACGTGGCCGGGAAGACACGACATCTCGTTCCCTCCATCAGGGAACGGAGGTTACATACGTAACCGAGACGTTCCCCGTCTGTCGCTCACTTCGACGTCGTGTCGAAGAAGCGACACTAGGGGTCCACTTCAAAACTCGCCATGCGCTGAGCCGTGTACGTGTACTGCTGACACAGAAGCGGGCAGGTATTTGCACGTGCACAAGTGACCAACTGTGTTCAGGCTGCACGTACTCTTCCCCAATGCCCCGAAAAAGCATCAGCATCCTTTTGGTTACCCTAGGGGGGAACAAGGTGACGCTCCCAACGAGAGAACGGGCCAAGCCTGCCTGGGCCTCTTTTCTCTCTATGTTTTCTCGGCATAGAGCAAGAGCAGCCGGGGCCCTTACCGCATCGAGGGAAGGGGGTCTTATTCCCGAATTCCTATTCTTTTAGGGGGAAAAGACCCTGCGGAGGCCACACCCGCCCAGCAGAGGAGGTAAAGGTGGCAAAATACATCACATGGCCACTTTGGGCATGTGGGAGGAAATGGCACGGTGGTAGATCCAACCTCGAGGAGGGGGGAGTTGCTACAACACGGCGACCGGAGGGCAACGAAGGACTGCCTAAGGGAGACGCAGGTCAGCTCGTAAGGTGACCGTACCGCGGAATACACACAGGAGGAGTCCTGTAGGAGGCCTGATCTGTGGAGCACCTATTCCAGTAGGGGTAGCCGGAGGTACCCGTAGTGGACTGGACCAGCACATTCCTCCGCTGAACTGCTGCGGGCCCGAAGGGCTAGGGAGGAATCAACCAGGTCCTCTGGGACAAAAGCGCACTGTTTTGCCTTGGCAGAGGGAAACGGCGCTGGAACAAGCGGTTCACCCGGTCAGATCGTCGACGTGTACCGAGTTCTACTGGCTCGGACCTGAGAGAACACGGGACGAGACTGACTCAACCCTGAGATCGTAAGGGTGTTAGGTGCTGCCCAGCCCGCAGCTCTGCAAATGTCTGCTAGGGAGGTGCCCCTCGCCAGTGCCCATGAGGATGCCACGCTCCTAGTGGAGTGGGCTCGAACCCGTAAGGGGGGGGCATGGCCTGGGTGTGATAGGCCAACTGAATGGCATCCACCACCCAGTGAGACACCTCTGTTTGGAGACAGCGTTCCCTTTCTGCTGTCCTCCAAAGCAGACAAAGAGCTGCTCAGAGCGCCTGAAGCTCTGGGTGCGTTCCAGGTAGGCACACAAGGCACGTACCGGACACGACAGTGAGAGGGGCTGGGTCTGCCTCCTCCCGGGGCAGCGCTTGTAGGTTCACTACCTGATCTCCAGAGGGCGTGGTAGGAACCATGGGAACATAGCCCAGTCGAGGTCTTAGGATCACATGAGTATCTGCCGGACCGAGCTCCAGGCAAGTGTCGTTAGTAGGGAACGCTTGCAGGTCCCCGACCCTCTTGATGGAAGTGAGCGCGATCAGCAGGGCCGTCTTTTCAGGAGAGGGCCCTGAGCCAACTGATTCTAGCGACTCGGGGGGGGGGGGGATCTCTGAAGACCGGCGAGGACCACCGAGAGATCCCAGGAGGGGAACAGGTTTGGCCGGGAGGGGTTTTAACCTCCGGGCACCTCCTGGGAACCTGACGATTAAGTCATGCTTACCCAGAGACCTGCTGTCTACTGGGTCGTGGTGAGCTGCGATAGTGGCAACATACACTTTCAAGGTGGATGGGACAGCCTCCCCCCAACCTCTGCGCACCTCTGTGGGTCTTCTGCCCGAGAAGAACACCAATTCATGAACAGATGCCATTTCAGGGCGTAGAGTTGCCTGGTAGAAGGGGCTCTGGTTTGATTGAACGTGGCTACGACCATGGGTGGTAGACCAGCTAGATCTTCCGCATCCCGTTCGGGGAGAAGACGTGGAGGTTCCAAAGGTCTGGGTGCGGATACCAGAGCGTGCCCCGTCCCTGAGAAAGAAGGTCCTTCCTCAGGGGAATTCGCCAGGGAGGGGCTGTCGTGAGGAGTACAAGGTCCAAGAACCAGGCCCGAGTGGGCCAGTAAGGAGCCACGAGAGTGACTTGCTCCTCGTCCTCCCTGACCTTGCACAGCACCTGTGCAAGAAGGCTCACTGGGGGAATGCGTACTTGCGCAGCCCAGCCGGCCAGCTGTGTGCCAGTGCATCTGCCCCGAGGGGAGCCCTGAACGGGCGTACCAGAGCGGGCAGTGGGAGGTCTCTCGGGAGGCAGAGGGGTCTACCTGGGCCTTGCCGAACCGTTCCCAAATCAGCTGAACCGAGTGGGGGTGAAGCCTCCACTCTCCGCCAGGCAAGCGTTGTCATGACAGCGCGTCCACTATCACATTGAGGTTGCCGGGGATGTGAGTGGCACGCAGCGACTTGAGTCGGTGCTGGCTCCAAAGTAGGAGACGACGGGCGAGTTGTGACATGTGATGGGAGCGTACGCTGCCTTGGCGATTTATGTACGCGACTGCAGTGGTGCTGTCCGACCTGACTAGGATATGTTCATCCCGAATTAATGGGAGAGACTTCCGCAGGGCCAAAAGGACAGTCAACAACTCGAGGCAGTTGATGTGCCAATGCAGCTGGGCCCCTTTCCAACGGCCTGAGGCTGTGTGCCCGTTGCAAATGGCGCTCCAACCCAATCTGAAGGCGTCAGTCGTGACCAGGACGGGTCTGGACACCTGCTGTAGGGGCACTCCAGCCCGTAAGAAACAGGGGTCTGTCCAGGGGTTGAATGTCTGATGGCAGGCGGGGGTGATTGTTACCCGGTGCGTGCCGTGGCGCCATGCTCGTCTCGGGACTCGGGTCTGGAGCCAGTGTTGGAGCGGTCTCATATGCATCAACCCCAGTGGCGTGACCGCCGCGGAGGATGCCATATGCCCCAGGAGCCTCTGGAAAAGTTTTAAGGGGACCGCTGTGCCTGGCCTGAAGGCGGCGAGGCAGTTCAACACTGACTGGGCACGCTCGTTGGTGAGACGTGCCGACATTGAGACCGAGTCTAACTCCATCCCGAGAAAAGAGATGCTCTGAACTGGAGTGAGCTGGCTCTTTTCCCAGTTGACCTGAAGCCCCAGACGGCTGAGGTGCCTGAGCACCTGGTCTCTGTGAGCGCATAGTAACTCTCGCGAGTGGGTCAGGATGAGCCAGTTGTCGAGGTAGTTGAGTATGCGGATGCCGGCTTCTCAGAGCGGGGCAAGAGCTGCCTCTGCGACTTTCGTGAAGACGCGAGGGGACAGAGACAGGCCGAAGGGGAGGACATTGTACTGATACACCTGGCCCCCGAACGCAAACCGCAGGTAGGGGCAGTGTCGGGGCAGGATGGAGACGTGGAAGTACGCGTCCTTCAGGTCTACCGCTGTGAACCAATCTAGATGCCGGATGCAGGTTAAGCGTGAGCATTTTGAACGGGAGTTTGTGCAACACTCGGTTGAGAACTCGCAGGTCCAAGATTGGTCGTAAGCCGCCGCTTTTCTTGGGTACGATGAAGTAAGGGCTGTAGAAACCCTTCTTCATCTCGGTTGGAGGGACAGGCTCTATCGCGTCTTTGGCCAGAAGAGTCGCGATTTCCGCGCGCAGGGAGTGGGCGTGTTCGCCGTGTACTGAGGAAAAGCGGACGCCATGAAGGGGCCAGGGGCCTGGCAAACTGAATTGCGTAACCGAGTCGGATGGTCCGGGCCAGCCAGCGAGACGGGTTGGGAAGTGAAAGCCACGCGTCCAACCTGTGCGCTAGGGGCACCGAAGGGACGATTAATTTTGACGTACCCGGCGGGGCTTCACAGCGGGGCGGAGCAGGTAGGGCAGCGGTGGGCGGCGACAGGGCGACCCGCGGCTGAGGTGCTGAGAAGAGACTCAAGCACTTACCTTGCTCCGCACACCCGGCAGGGGGCGGGTTAGCGACTGAGGAGGAGGTCCTGGGTAGGCGTCCTCTAGACTCGTCGGAACTGGCCGGCCGGGGGACAGTCGTGGGGCTGAAAACGGGTGGTCCGTGTCAAGGAAGCCAGGACTGTTGATATCTGGGGGCAAAGTGCCGTGAGAATGGCATTTGCGGGCCAGGTAACCCAGAGACAAAAGGAAATAGCTCATTACAGAGAATATGAGAATGTGAAAATTAATTCGACAAGAAAAAATTCTCCTCCCGGCCCTCCACTGGGGACGGAGCGGTCTTACCAGCCTCCGGAGCTAACATCTTGGTCCCTGGGTCGAACGTCTACGGACAGCCTGGGAGCCTTCCGGGTCCCCGAGGGGGTCCGTGAGACGGGGGCGTCCGCTTCCTGCGGAGTGCTCGACGCTGGGGCTGAGAGCTGGGCCCGGGTTGAGGTGGAGCAGGGTGTTTCATAGCCACAGGAGGACGCCCGTCGGCGAGCAGACGGGGCATGGCCCATGGCGGCAGGCTTGCGGCGGGGCAGGATGTGCAGTGGCCTCCGTCTGCCTCACCGCTGAGGACTGCTGGGCAGAGTCATCAACGGTGGCGCCGAATGGACGGAGCTGGTAGACGGGGGTTTGAGAGAAGGTGTGCCTTGTCTGCCTCCCGCATTTCGACCAGGTCCAGTCCACAGGTGCGTTTCTGGACCACAAGGGGTGGCCATCGCCTGTTCGAGTGCCGGCGCTTCTGACCTCCATGGCCCGGGGGCGCGGTTGGTCATCCAGCGCAGTTCTTGCAGCACATCAAGAACAGGACTACCCAAGGTGCAAGTTTTGAAGCGCCTTGGCCTGGCGTTGGTTGCAGGAAGGGCTGTGGCATGCAGAGTGGAAGCGGTCTGGGACCGTTCCACCGCGAGGGTAGTGAGAGCGGAGGAGCGAAGAAGCCTTGGCTTTGCTCAACTTGTCGTGCACGTCCGGGAAGAAAGGAACGGGGGGGGGGGGGTGGGGCGTGGCTGTGAGCGGTGCACCTGCCCGCGGGACCGATCAAGTAGCCCGGGAAAGCATAGCGGATCTCCGTGCGTCAGGCTCAGGCTGGGCGGCAGACCCGAAGGTGGCGGCCCAGGCGAGCGATCAGCATCCCATGCCGCTGTAACGCTCTCCGATGCAGCGGTGATGTCATCCAATTCTGAGGCAAGCAAGCGTGCCGGGGAGGCGGGCAGTTCGAGGGGGTTTACCCAGCGAACAGAGCCCGTCATATTCCCCAAATCGCCTTCATCGCCCGCGGCGCCTGCGTCAATCCCGTAGGAAGGAGGCGAGGCGCGGGGGGCGGCTGAAGTGGCTTTCTCTCATTACAAAAGAAAGCCGTGCGACCGCAATGCTATAACGGCCATGTTCTCACACTGAGAAGATGAACCATTGGAGAGAATGCTCATCCCGAGCTCAGACGGAAGCAAACAAGTGTGCCGGGGAGGCGGGAGGTTCGAGGGGATTTACCCGGCGAACAGAGCCCGTCATTGTCCTCAAATCGTGTTCATCGCCCGCGGCGCCTGCGTCAATCCCGTAGGAAGGAGGCGAGGCGCGGGGGGCGGCTGAAACGGCTTTCTCTCATTACAAAAGAAAGCCACACGACCGCAATGTTGCCATGGCTATGTCCTCGCACTGAGAACATGAACCATTCATAAAACACTGCCTGCGTGTGATCGCAGCCCAGGCATGCAAGACAGTGTTTTATGACCGAAAGAGGTGGGGAGAAATCACCGCATCCAGAAACTACACAGGGGCGGAAATTACATCTTTATAAAGACGCGTCCTGAAAAGGACGTTCAACGCCGCTGTGTAATGCTCTTTCAGAGAAATAAACTCTTTTATGGAGAGAATCACTCTTTCAACTCTTTTAACTCTGCGCTGTCGAAGCGCCCAGGGGCAAACTGCACGCCGGCAGTGAAGAGAAAAGCCACTGTAGTGCGCCGTAAATCCAACAGCAAAGCAGAGCGTCAGAGGATCAGTTGTGTTACTCGCAGCTGACTGCATACACACGACCATGGGCTCCGAAGAAAATTACTGAATGAACGAGCGTATTTCTCTCGCCTTTATATCCGTATCCGGAGGCGGAGTATGCAAATACTGTTCGCCAACTCTCATTGGCCTTTTTTCATAGATCAGAGGTATCTTTCGGCGCTCAAGAGAGACCCCTAGTGTCGCTTCTTCGACACAACGTCGAAGTGAGCGACAGACAGGGAACATTAAATATAACCGCATTAAAGATTTAAAACTTTAAATATAATAGCAATAAAGATGTAACGCAAAAAAATAAAACTGCATTAAAGATCCAATGCATATCAAGTATAACTGCATTAAAGATATAATGCATATTAAATATAACTGCAATAAATATGTAGCAAATTAATTATTACTGGATTAATGATGTAACGCATTAAAGATGTAACACATTAAAGATGTAACGCATTAAATATAACTGCAATAAAGATGTAATGTATAATAAATTTAACTGCATTAATGATGTAATGCATAATAGAAATAACTGCATTAAAGATGTAAAGCATCAATTAAAACTGCAATAAAGATGTAATGCATATTAAATATAACTGCATTAAAGATGTAATGCATATTAAATATAACTGCATTAAAGATGTAAAGCATCAATTAAAACTGCAATAAAGATGTAATGCATATTAAATATAACTGCATTAAAGATGTAATGCATATTAAATATAACTGCATTAAATATGTAACGAATGAAATATAACTGGATTAATGAATGTGGCACGGTGGAGGGCGGGACCGGCGCGTGATTGCGCACGCCCGGTCCCGTATCAAGCTAAATTGAGCCGTCAAGAGGGATAAAGGCCACTCGCAGACGGAGATCGGGAGAGAGAGCTTAATCAGCAGACATGTCTGCTGTCCTAAATGTTTGTTTTAAGTTCTTAATTAAATTATTATTTATGTTGACAAGCCGGTTTCTCGCCTCTTCCTTGCCCATGAATTGATCTGTGTTACAATGATTTAACGCATTAAAGATGTAACACGTTAAAGATGTAAAGCATTAAATATAACTGCAATAAAGATGTAATGTATAATAAATTTAACTGCATTAATGATGTAATGCATAACAGAAATAACTGCATTAAAGATGTAAAGCATCAATTAAAACTGCAATAAAGATGTAATGCATATTAAATATAACTGCATTAAAGATGTAATGCATATTAAATATAACTGCATTAAAGATGTAAAGCATCAATTAAAACTGCAATAAAGATGTAATGCATATTAAATATAACTGCATTAAAGATGTAATGCATATTAAATATAACTGCATTAAATATGTAACGAATGAAATATAACTGCATTAAAGATATAACACATTAAATATAACCGCAATAAAGATGTAACGCATTAAATATAACTGCATTAAAGATGTAAAACATTAAATATAACTGCATTAAAGATGTAAAGCATCAATTAAAACTGCAATAAAGATGTAATGCATATTAAATATAACTGCATTAAAGATGTAATGCATATTAAATATAACTGCATTAAAGATGTAAAGCATCAATTAAAACTGCAATAAAGATGTAATGCATATTAAATATAACTGCATTAAAGATGTAATGCATATTAAATATAACTGCATTAAAGATGTAAAGCATCAATTAAAACTGCAATAAAGATGTAATGCATATTAAATATAACTGCATTAAAGATGTAATGCATATTAAATATAACTGCATTAAATATGTAACGAATGAAATATAACTGCATTAAAGATATAACACATTAAATATAACCGCAATAAAGATGTAACGCATTAAATATAACTGCATTAAAGATGTAAAACATTAAATATAACTGCATTAAAGATGTAAAGCATCAATTAAAACTGCAATAAAGATGTAATGCATATTAAATATAACTGCATTAAAGATGTAATGCATATTAAATATAACTGCATTAAAGATGTAAAGCATCAATTAAAACTGCAATAAAGATGTAATGCATATTAAATATAACTGCATTAAAGATGTAATGCATATTAAATATAACTGCATTAAATATTTAACGAATGAAATATAACTCCCGCGACCCTGTATGCAGGATAAGCGGTTGACGATGGATGGATGGATGGATGAAATATAACTGCATTAAAGATATAATGAATTAAACATAACCACAATAAAGATGTAACGCATTAAATATAACTGCATTAAAGATTTAAAACATTAAATATAACTGCATTAAAGATGTAATGCATATTAAATATAACTGCATTAAATATGTAACGAATGAAATATAACTGCATTAAAGATATAACACATTAAATATAACCGCAATAAAGATGTAACGCATTAAATATAACTGCATTAAAGATTTAAAACAATAAATATAACTGCATTAAAGATGTAACGCTTTAAATATAACTGCATTAAAGGTGTAAAACATTAAATATAACTGCATTAAAGATGTAACGCATTAAATATAACTGCATTAAAGATGTAACCATTAAATATAACTGCATTAAAAATGTAATGCATTAAATATAACTGCATTAAATATGTAACACACTAAATATATCCGCATTAAAGATGTAACGCATTAAATATAACTGCATTTAAGATGTAACACATTAAATATAACTGCAATAAAGATGAATCACATTAAATATAACTGCATTAAAGATGTAACACACTAAATATAAATGCATTAAATATGTAACTCATTAAATATAACCCCATTATTGATGTAACACATTAAATATAAATGCATTAAAGATGTAACACATTAAATATAACTGCATTAAAGATGAAATGCATTAAATATAACTGCATTAAAGATGTAAAACATTAAATATTACCGTATTAAAGATATAAACTTTAAATATAATAGCATTAAAGATGTAACGCATTAAATAAAACTGCATTAAAGATCTAATGCATATTAAATATAACTGCATTAAATATGTAACGAATTAAATATAACTGCATTAAAGATATAACACATTAAATATAACCGCAATAAAGATGTAACGCATTAAATATAACTGCATTAAAGATGTAAAACATTAAATATAACTGCATTAAAGATGTAACGCAATAAATATAACTGCATTAAAGATGTAACCATTAAATATAACTTCATTAAAGATGTAATGCATTAAATATAACAGCATTAAATATGAAACACATTAAATATATCTGCATTAAAGATGTAACGCACTAAATGTAACTGCATTTAAGATGTAACACATTAAATATAACTGCATTAAAGATGTAACGCAATAAATATAACTGCATTAAAGATGTAACCATTAAATATAACTTCATTAAATATGTAATGCATTAAATATATCTGCATTAAATATGTAACATTAATATAACCGCATTAAAGATGTAATACATTAAATTTAACCGCATTAAAGATGTAACACATTAAATATCACTGCATTTAAGACGTAATGCATTAAAGATATAACACATTAAATATAACTGCATTAAAGATGTAAAACATTAAATATAAACACATTAAAGATTTAAAGCTTTAAATATAATAGCATTAAAGATGTAACGCATTAAATAAAACTGCATTAAAGATGTATTGCATATTAAATATATCTGCAATAAATATGTAACAAATTAAATATAACTGCATTAATGATGTAACGCATTAAAGATGCAACGCATCAAATAAAACTGCAATAAAGATGTAACACATTAAATATAACCGCATTAAAGATGTAACACATTAAATATAAATGCATTAAAGATGTAAAACATTAAACATAACTGCATTAAAGATGAACTGCATTAAATATAACTGCATTAAAGATGTAAAACATTAAATATAACCATATTAAAGATTTAAAACTTTAAATATAATAGCATTAAAGATGTAACGCATTAAATAAAACTGCATTAAAGATCTAATGCATATTAAATATAACTGCATTAAATATGTAACGAATGAAATATAACTGCATTAAAGATGTAACCATTAAATATAACCGCAATAAAGATGTAACACATTAAATATAACTGCATTAAAGATTTAAAACATTAAATATAACTGCATTAAAGATGTAATGCATATTAAATATAACTGCATTAAATATGTAACGAATGAAATATAACTGCATTAAAGATATAACACATTAAATATAACCGCAATAAAGATGTAACGCATTAAATATAACTGCATTAAAGATTTAAAACAATAAATATAACTGCATTAAAGATGTAACGCTTTAAATATAACTGCATTAAAGGTGTAACGCATTAAATATAACTGCATTAAAGATGTAACCATTAAATATAACTGCAATAAATATGTAACACACTAAATATATCCGCATTAAAGATGTAACGCATTAAATATAACTGCATTAAATATGTAACACACTAAATATATCCGCATTAAAGATGTAACGCATTAAATATAACTGCATTTAAGACGTAACACATTAAATATAACTGCAATAAATATGTAACACATTAAATATCTGCATTAAATATGTAACGCATTAAAGATGTAACACAATAAATATAACTCATTAAATATGTAATGCATTAAATATATCTGCATTAAATATGTAAAATTAATATAACCGCATTAAAGATGTAATACATTAAATTTAACCGCATTAAAGATGTAACACATTAAATATCACTGCTTTTAAGACGTAATGCATTAAAGATATAACACATTAAATATAACTGCATTAAAGATGTAGCGCACTAAATATAACTGCATTAAATATGTAACACATTAAATATAAATGCATTAAAGATGTAAAACATTAAATATCACTGCATTAAAGATGAAATGCATTAAATATAACTGCATTAAAGATGTAAAACAAAAATATAACCGCATTAAAGATTTAAAGCTTTAAATATAATAGCATTAAAGATGTAACGCATTAAATAAAACTGCATTAAAGATCAAATGCATATCAAATATAAATGAATTAAAGATGTAATGCATATTAAATATAACTGCAATAAATATGTAACAAATTAAATATAACTGCATTAATGATGTAACACATTAAAGATTTAACGCATCAAATATAACCGCATTAAAGATGTAACACATTAAATATAACTGCATTAAATATGTAACGCATTAAATATAACTGAATTAAAGATGTAATGCATTAAAGATGTAACACATTAAATATAACTGCATTAAATATGTAACACATTAAATATAACTGCATTAAAGATGTAACACACTAAACATAACTGCATTAAATATGTAACTCATTAAATATAACCCCATTAAAGATGTAACACATTAAATATAAATGCATTAAAGACGTAAAACATTAAACATAACTGCATTAAAGATGAAATGCATTAAATATAACTGCATTAAAGATGTAAAACATTAAATATTACCGTATTAAAGATTTAAAACTTTAAATATAATAGCATTAAAGATGTAACGCATTAAATAAAACTGCATTAAAGATCTAATGCATATTAAATATAACTGCATTAAATATGTAACGAATGAAATATAACTGCATTAAAGATATAACACATTAAATATAATCGCAATAAAGATGTAACGCATTAAATATAACTGCATTAAAGATGTAAAACATTAAATATAACTGCATTAAAGATGTAACACATTAAATATAACTGCATTAAAGATGTAACGCACTAAATATAACTGCATTAAAGATATAACACATTAAATATAACCGCAATAAAGATGTAACACATTAAATATAACTGCATTAAAGATGTAACGCAATAAATATAACTGCATTAAAGATGTAACCATTAAATATAACTTCATTAAAGATGTAATGCATTAAATATAACAGCAGTAAATATGAAACACATTAAATATATCCGCATTAAAGATGTAACGCACTAAATGTAACTGCATTTAAGATGTAACACATTAAATATAACCGCATTAAAGATGAAACACATTAAAAATAACTGCATTAAATATGTAAGTCATTAAATATAACCGCATTAAAGATGTAACACATTAAATATAAATGCATTAAAGATGTAAAACATTAAACATAACTGCATTAAAGATGAACTGCATTAAATATAACTGCATTAAAGATGTAAAACATTAAATATAACCATATTAAAGATTTAAAACTTTAAATATAATAGCATTAAAGATGTAACGCATTAAATAAAACTGCATTAAAGATCTAATGCATATTAAATATAACTGCATTAAATATGTAACGAATGAAATATAACTGCATTAAAGATATAACACATTAAATATAACCGCAATAAAGATGTAACGCATTAAATATAACTGCATTAAAGATGTAAAACATTAAATATAACTGCATAAAAGATGTAACACATTAAATATAACTGCATTAAAGATGTAACGCAATAAATATAACTGCATTAAAGATGTAACCATTAAATATAACTTCATTAAAGATGTAATGCATTAAATATAACCGCATTAAATATGAAACACATTAAATATATCCGCATTAAAGATGTAACGCACTAAATATAACTGCATTTAAGATGTAACACATTAAATATAACTGCAATAAATATGTAACACATTAAATATAACTGCATTAAAGATGTAACGCAATAAATATAACTGCATTAAAGATGTAACGCACTAAATATAACTGCATTTAAGATGTAACACATTAAATATAACTGCATTAAAGATGTAACGCAATAAATATAACTGCATTAAAGATGTAACCATTAAATATAACTTCATTAAATATGTAATGCATTAAATATATCTGCATTAAATATGTAACATTAATATAACCGCATTAAAGATGTAATACATTAAATTTAACCGCATTAAAGATGTAACATATTAAATATCACTGCATTTAAGACGTAATGCATTAAAGATATAACACATTAAATATAACTGCATTAAAGATGTAAAACATTAAATATAACCACATTAAAGATTTAAAGCTTTAAATATAATAGCATTAAAGATGTAACGCATTAAATAAAACTGCATTAAAGATGTAATGCATATTAAATATATCTGCAATAAATATGTAACAAATTAAATATAACTGCATTAATGATGTAACGCATTAAAGATGCAACGCATCAAATAAAACTGCAATAAAGATGTAACACATTACATATAACCGCATTAAAGATGTAACAAATTAAATATAACTGCATTAAAGATGTATCGTACTAAATATAACTGCATTAAATATGTAACTCATTAAATATAACCGCATTAAAGATGTAACAAATTAAATATAAATGCATTAAAGATGTAAAACATTAAACATAACTGCATTAAAGATGAAATGCATTAAATATAACCGTATTAAAGATTTAAAACTTTAAATATAATAGCATTAAAGATGTAACGCATTAAATAAAACTGCATTAAAGATCTAATGCATATTACATATAACTGCATTAAAGATGTAATGCATATTATATATAACTGCAATGAATATGTAATAAATTAAATATAACTGCATTAATGATGTAACGCATTAAAGATGTAACGCATCAAATAAAACTGCAATAAAGATGAAACACATTAAATATAACTGCATTAAAGATGTAACGCACTAAATATAACTGCATTAAATATGTAACTCATTAAATATAACCGCATAAAAGATGTAAAACATTAAACATAACTGCATTAAAGATGAAATAAATTAAATATAACTGCATTAAAGATGTAAAACATTAAATATAACCGTATTAAAGATTTAAAACTTTAAATATAATAGTATTAAAGATGTAACGCATTAAATAAAACTGCATTAAAGATCTAATGCATATTAAATATAACTGCATTAAATATGTAACGAATGAAATATAACCGCAATAAAGACGTAACGCATTAAATATAACTGCATTAAAGATATAACGCATTAAATATAACCGCAATAAAGATGTAACACATTAAATATAACTGCATTAAAGATGTAACACATTAAATATAACTGCATTAAAGATGTAAAACATTAAATATAACTGCATTAAAGATGTAACACATTAAATATAACTGCATTAAAGATGTAGCGCACTAAATATAACTGCATTAAATATGTAACACATTAAATATAAATGCATTAAAGATGTAAAACATTAAATATCACTGCATTAAAGATGAAATGCATTAAATATAACTGCATTAAAGATGTAAAACAAAAATATAACCGCATTAAAGATTTAAAGCTTTAAATATAATAGCATTAAAGATGTAACGCATTAAATAAAACTGCATTAAAGATCAAATGCATATCAAATATAAATGAATTAAAGATGTAATGCATATTAAATATAACTGCAATAAATATGTAACAAATTAAATATAACTGCATTAATGATGTAACACATTAAAGATTTAACGCATCAAATATAACCGCATTAAAGATGTAACACATTAAATATAACTGCATTAAATATGTAACGCATTAAATATAACTGAATTAAAGATGTAATGCATTAAAGATGTAACACATTAAATATAACTGCATTAAATATGTAACACATTAAATATAACCCCATTAAAGATGTAACACATTAAATATAAATGCATTAAAGACGTAAAACATTAAACATAACTGCATTAAAGATGAAATGCATTAAATATAACTGCATTAAAGATGTAAAACATTAAATATTACCGTATTAAAGATTTAAAACTTTAAATATAATAGCATTAAAGATGTAACGCATTAAATAAAACTGCATTAAAGATCTAATGCATATTAAATATAACTGCATTAAATATGTAACGAATGAAATATAACTGCATTAAAGATATAACACATTAAATATAATCGCAATAAAGATGTAACGCATTAAATATAACTGCATTAAAGATGTAAAACATTAAATATAACTGCATTAAAGATGTAACACATTAAATATAACTGCATTAAAGATGTAACGCAATAAATATAACTGCATTAAAGATGTAACCATTAAATATAACTTCATTAAAGATGTAATGCATTAAATATAACCGCATTAAATATGAAACACATTAAATATATCCGCATTAAAGATGTAACGCACTAAATATAACTGCATTAAAGATATAACACATTAAATATAACCGCAATAAAGATGTAACGCATTAAATATAACTGCATTAAAGATGTAAAACATTAAATATAACTGCATTAAAGATGTAACCATTAAATATAACTTCATTAAATATGTAATGCATTAAATATAACTTCATTAAAGATGTAATGCATTAAATATAACAGCATTAAATATGAAACACATTAAAAATATCCGCAATAAAGATGTAACGCACTAAATGTAACTGCATTTAAGATGTAACACATTAAATATAACTGCAATAAATATGTAACACATTAAATATAACTGCATTAAAGATGTAACGCAATAAATATAACAGCATTAAAGATGTAACGCACTAAATATAACTGCATTTAAGATGTAACACATTAAATATAACTGCATTAAAGATGTAACGCAATAAATATAACTGCATTAAAGATGTAACCATTAAATATAACTTCATTAAAGATGTAATGCATTAAATATAACAGCATTAAATATGAAACACATTAAATATATCCGCATTAAAGATGTAACGCACTAAATGTAACTGCATTTAAGATGTAACACATTAAATATAACTGCAATAAATATGTAACACATTAAATATAACTGCATTAAAGATGTAACGCAATAAATATAACTGCATTAAAGATGTAACGCACTAAATATAACTGCATTTAAGATGTAACACATTAAATATAACTGCATTAAAGATGTAACGCAATAAATATAACTGCATTAAAGATGTAACCATTAAACATAACTTCATTAAATATGTAATGCATTAAATATATCTGCATTAAATATGTAACATTAATATAACCGCATTAAAGATGTAATACATTAAATTTAAACGCATTAAAGATGTAACACATTAAATATCACTGCATTTAAGACGTAATGCATTAAAGATATAACACATTAAATATAACTGCATTAATGATGTAAAACATTAAATATAACCACATTAAAGATTTAAAGCTTTAAATATAATAGCATTAAAGATGTAACGCATTAAATAAAACTGCATTAAAGATGTAATGCATATTAAATATATCTGCAATAAATATGTAACAAATTAAATATAACTGCATTAATGATGTAACGCATTAAAGATGCAACGCATCAAATAAAACTGCAATAAAGATGTAACACATTAAATATAACCGCATTAAAGATGAAACACATTAAAAATAACTGCATTAAATATGTAAGTCATTAAATATAACCGCATTAAAGATGTAACACATTAAATATAAATGCATTAAAAATGTAAAACATTAAATATAACTGCATTAAAGATGAACTGCATTAAATATAACTGCATTAAAGATGTAAAACATTAAATATAACCATATTAAAGATTTAAAACTTTAAATATAATAGCATTAAAGATGTAACGCATTAAATAAAACTGCATTAAAGATCTAATGCATATTAAATATAACTGCATTAAATATGTAACGAATGAAATATAACTGCATTAAAGATATAACACATTAAATATAACCGCAATAAAGATGTAACGCATTAAATATAACTGCATTAAAGATGTAAAACATTAAATATAACTGCATTAAAGATGTAACACATTAAATATAACTGCATTAAAGATGTAACGCAATAAATATAACTGCATTAAAGATGTAACCATTAAATATAACTTCATTAAAGATGTAATGCATTAAATATAACCGCATTAAATATGAAACACATTAAATATATCCGCATTAAAGATGTAACGCACTAAATATAACTGCATTTAAGATGTAACACATTAAATATAACTGCAATAAATATGTAACACATTAAATATAACTGCATTAAAGATGTAACACAATAAATATAACTGCATTAAAGATGTAACGCACTAAATATAACTGCATTAAAGATGTAACACATTAAATATAACTTCATTAAATATGTAATGCATTAAATATATCTGCATTAAATATGTAACATTAATATAACCGCATTAAAGATGTAATACATTAAATTTAACCGCATTAAATATCACTGCATTTAAGACGTAATGCATTAAAGATATAACACATTAAATATAACTGCATTAAAGATGAAAAACATTAAATATAACCACATTAAAGATTTAAAGCTTTAAATATAATAGCATTAAAGATGTAACGCATTAAATAAAACTGCATTAAAGATGTAATGCATATTAAATATATCTGCAATAAATATGTAACAAATTAAATATAACTGCATTAATGATGTAACGCATTAAAGATGCAACGCATCAAATAAAACTGCAATAAAGATGTAACACATTAAATATAACCGCATTAAAGATGTAACAAATTAAATATAACTGCAATAAAGATGTAACACATTAAATATAACTGCATTAAATATTTAAAACATTAAATATAACTGCATTAAAGATGTAATGCATATTAAATATAACTGCATTAAATATGTAACGAATGAAATATAACTGCATTAAAGATATAACACATTAAATATAACCGCAATAAAGATGTAACGCATTAAATATAACTGCATTAAAGATTTAAAACAATAAATATAACTGCATTAAAGATGTAACACATTAAATATAACTGCATTAAAGATGTAACGCATAAAATATAACTGCATTAAAGATGTAACCATTAAATATAACTGCATTAAGAATGTAAAGCATTAAATATAACTGCATTAAATATGTAACACACTAAATATATCCGCATTAAAGATGTAACGCATTAAATATAACTGCATTTAAGATGTAACACATTAAATATAACTGCAATAAATATGTAACACATTAAATATCTGCATTAAATATGTAACGCATTAAAGATGTAACACAATAAATATAACTCATTAAATATGTAATGCATTAAATATATCTGCATTAAATATGTAACATTAATATAACCGCATTAAAGATGTAATACATTAAATTTAACCGCATTAAAGATGTAACACATTAAATATCACTGCATTTAAGACGTAATGCATTAAAGATATAACACATTAAATATAACTGCATTAAAGATGTAGCGCACTAAATATAACTGCATTAAATATGTAACACATTAAATATAAATGCATTAAAGATGTAAAACATTAAATATCACTGCATTAAAGATGAAATGCATTAAATATAACTGCATTAAAGATCTAATGCATATCAAATATAAATGAATTAAAGATGTAATGCATATTAAATATAACTGCAATAAATATGTAACAAATTAAATATAACTGCATTAATGATGTAACACATTAAAGATGTAATGCATCAAATATAACCGCATTAAAGATGTAACACATTAAATATAACTGCATTAAATATGTAACGCATTAAATGTAACTGAATTAAAGATGTAATGCATTAAAGATGTAACACATTAAATATAACTGCATTAAATATGTAACACATTAAATATAACTGCATTAAAGATGTAACACACTAAATATAACTGCATTAAATATGTAACTCATTAAATATAACCCCATTAAAGATGTAACACATTAAATATAAATGCATTAAAGACGTAAAACATTAAACATAACTGCATTAAAGATGAAATGCATTAAATATAACTGCATTAAAGATGTAAAACATTAAATATTACCGTATTAAAGATTTAAAACTTTAAATATAATAGCATTAAAGATGTAACGCATTAAATAAAACTGCATTAAAGATCTAATGCATATTAAATATAACTGCATTAAATATGTAACGAATGAAATATAACTGCATTAAAGATATAACACATTAAATATAACCGCAATAAATATGTAACGCATTAAATATAACTGCATTAAAGATGAAACACATTAAAAATAACTGCATTAAATATGTAACTCATTAAATATAACCGCATTAAAGATGTAACACATTAAATATAAATGCATTAAAGATGTAAAACATTAAACATAACTGCATTAAAGATGAACTGCATTAAATATAACTGCATTAAAGATGTAAAACATTAAATATAACCATATTAAAGATTTAAAACTTTAAATATAATAGCATTAAAGATGTAACGCATTAAATAAAACTGCATTAAAGATCTAATGCATATTAAATATAACTGCATTAAATATGTAACGAATGAAATATAACTGCATTAAAGATATAACACATTAAATATAACCGCAATAAAGATGTAACGCATTAAATATAACTGCATTAAAGATGTAAAACATTAAATATAACTGCATTAAAGATGTAACACATTAAATATAACTGCATTAAAGATGTAACGCAATAAATATAACTGCATTAAAGATGTAACCATTAAATATAACTTCATTAAAGATGTAATGCATTAAATATAACCGCATTAAATATGAAACACATTAAATATATCCGCATTAAAGATGTAACGCACTAAATATAACTGCATTTAAGATGTAACACATTAAATATAACTGCAATAAATATGTAACACATTAAATATAACTGCATTAAAGATGTAACGCAATAAATATAACTGTATTAAAGATGTAACCATTAAATATAACTTCATTAAATATGTAATGCATTAAATATATCTGCATTAAATATGTAACATTAATATAACCGCATTAAAGATGTAATACATTAAATTTAACCGCATTAAAGATGTAACATATTAAATATCACTGCATTTAAGACGTAATGCATTAAAGATATAACACATTAAATATAACTGCATTAAAGATGTAAAACATTAAATATAACCACATTAAAGATTTAAAGCTTTAAATATAATAGCATTAAAGATGTAACGCATTAAATAAAACTGCATTAAAGATGTAATGCATATTAAATATATCTGCAATAAATATGTAACAAATTAAATATAACTGCATTAATGATGTAACGCATTAAAGATGCAACGCATCAAATAAAACTGCAATAAAGATGTAACACATTAAATATAACCGCATTAAAGATGTAACAAATTAAATATAACTGCATTAAAGATGTATCGTACTAAATATAACTGCATTAAATATGTAACTCATTAAATATAACCGCATTAAAGATGTAACAAATTAAATATAAATGCATTAAAGATGTAAAACATTAAACATAACTGCATTAAAGATGAAATGCATTAAATATAACTGCATTAAAGATGTAAAACATTAAATATAACCGTATTAAAGATTTAAAACTTTAAATATAATAGCATTAAAGATGTAACGCATTAAATAAAACTGCATTAAAGATCTAATGCATATTACATATAACTGCATTAAAGATGTAATGCATATTATATATAACTGCAATGAATATGTAATAAATTAAATATAACTGCATTAATGATGTAACGCATTAAAGATGTAACGCATCAAATAAAACTGCAATAAAGATGAAACACATTAAATATAACTGCATTAAAGATGTAACGCACTAAATATAACTGCATTAAATATGTAACTCATTAAATATAACTGCATTAAAGATGTAAAACATTAAATATAACTGCATTAAAGATCTAATGCATATTAAATATAACTGCATTAAATATGTAACGAATGAAATATAACCGCAATAAAGACGTAACGCATTAAATATAACTGCATTAAAGATATAACACATTAAATATAACCGCAATAAAGATGTAACACATTAAATATAACTGCATTAAAGATGTAAAACATTAAATATAACTGCATTAAAGATGTAACACATTAAATATAACTGCATTAAAGATGTAACGCAATAAATATAACTGCATTAAAGATGTAACCATTAAATATAACTGCATTAAAGATGTAATGCATTAAATATAACTGCATTAAAGATATAACACATGAAATATAACCGCAATAAAGATGTAACGCATTAAATATAACTGCATTAAAAAAATAACACATTAAATATATCCGCATTAAAGATGTAACACATTAAATATAACTGCATTTAAGATGTAACACATTAAATATAACTGCAATAAAGATGTAACACATTAAATATCTGCATTAAATATGTAATACATTAAAGATGTAACACAATAAATATAACTCATTAAATATGTAAAGCATTAAATATATCTGCATTAAATATGTAGCATTAATATAACCGCATTAAAGATGTAATACATTAAATTTAACCGCATTAAAGATGTAAAACATTAAATATAACCGCATTAACGATTTAAAGCTTTAAATATAATAGCATTAAAGATGTAACGCATTAAATAAAACTGCATTAAAGATCTATTGCATATTAAATATAACTGCATTAAAGATGTAATGCATATTAAATATATCTGCAATAAATATGTAACAAATTAAATATAACTGCATTAATGATGTAACACATTAAAGATGTAACACATCAAATAAAACTGCAATAAATATGTAACACATTAAATATAACCGCATTAAAGATGTAACAAATTAAATATAACTGCAATAAAGATGTAACACATTAAATATAACTGCATTAAAGATGTAAAACATTAAACATAACTGCATTAAAGATTTAAAACTTTAAATATAATAGCATTAAAGATGTAACGCATTAAATAAAACTGCATTAAAGATCTAATGCATATTACATATAACTGCATTAAAGATGTAATGCATATTAAATATAACTGCAATGAATATGTAACAAATTAAATATAACTGCATTAAAGATGTAATGCATATTAAATATAACTGCAATAAATATGTAACAAATTAAATATAACTGCATTAAAGATAAAACTCATTAAATATAACTGCATTAAAGATCAAATGCATAAAAAAATAACTGCATTATAGATGTAACGCATTAAAGATGAAATGCATAAAATATAACTGCATTAAATATGTAACACATTAAATGTAACTGCATTAAAGATGTAGCTCATTAAATATAACTGCATTAAAGATGTAACACATTAAATATAATTGCATTAAAGATGTAACGCATTAAATAAAACTGCATTAAAGATCTATTGCATATTAAATATAACTGCATTAAAGATGTAATGCATATTAAATATATCTGCAATAAATATGTAACAAATTAAATATAACTGCATTAATGATGTAACGCATTAAAGATGTAACGCATCAAATAAAACTGCAATAAAGATGTAACACATTAAATATAACCGCATTAAAGATATAACAAATTAAATATATCTGCAATAAAGATGTAACACATTAAATATAACTGCATTAAATATGTAACACATTAAACATAACTGCAATAAAGATGAAACACATTAAATATAACTGCAATAAAGATGAAACACATTAAATATAACTGCATTAAATATGTAACTCATTAAATATAACCGCATTAAAGATGTAACACATTAAATATAACTGCAATAAAGATGAAACACATTAAATATAACTGCATTAAATATGTAACTCATTAAATATAACCGCATTAATGTTGAAATGCATAAAATATAACTGCATTAATGATGTAACACATTAATTATAACTGCATTAAAGATGAAACACATTACATATAACCGTATTAAAGATTTAAAACTTTAAATATAATAGCATTAAAGATGTAACGCATTAAATAAAACTGCATTAAAGATCTAATTCATATTACATATAACTGCATTAAAGATGTAATGCATATTAAATATAACTGCAATAAATATGTAACAAATTAAATACAACTGCATTAAAGATAAAACTCATTAAATATAACTGCATTAAAGATGAAATGCATAAAAATAACTGCATTATAGATGTAACGCATTAATGTTGAAATGCATAAAATATAACTGCATTAATGATGTAACACATTAATTATAACTGCATTAAAGATGAAACACATTACATATAACTGCATTAAATATGTAACGCATTCATTATAACTGCATTAAAGATGAAACATATTATATTATATATAACCGCATTAAAGATGTAACACATTAAATATAATTGCATTAAAGATGTAAAACATTAAATATTACTGCATTAAAGATGTAACGCATTAAATATAGCCGCATTAAAGATTTATTGCTTTAAATATAATAGCATTAAAGACGTAACGCATTAAAGATTTAACGCATTAAATATAACTGCAATAAAGATGTAATGTATAATAAATATAACTGCATTAATGATGTAATGCATATTAGAAATAACTGCATTAAAGATGTAAAGCATCAATTAAACTGCAATAAAGATGTAATGCATATTAAACATAACTGCATTAAAGATGTAATGCATATTAAATATAACTGCATTAAATATGTAATAAATGAAATATAACTGCATTAAAGATATAACGCATTAAATATAACCGCAATAAAGATGTAACGCATTAAATATAACTGCATTAAAGATTTAAAACATTAAATATAACTGCATTAAAGATGTAATGCTTTAAATATAACTGCATTAAAGATGTAAAACATTAAATATCACTGCATTAAAGATGAAATGCATTAAATATAACTACATTAAAGATGCAACCATTAAATATAACTGCATTAAAGATGTAACGCATTAAATATAATAGCATTAAAGATGTAACACATTAAATATAACTGCATTAAAGATGTAACGCATTAAATATAACTGCATTAAAGATGTAAACATTAAATATAACTGCATTAAAGATGAAATGCATTAAATATAATAGCATTAAAGATGTAACGCATTAAATATAACTGCATTAAAGAATTAAAACATTAAATATAACTGCATTAAATATGTAACACATTAAATATATCCACATTAAATATGTAACGCATTAAAGATGTAACACAATAAATATAACTCATTAAATATGTAATGCATTAAATATATCTGCATTAAATATGTAACATTAATATAACCACATTAAAGATGTAACACATTAAATATAACTGCAATAAAGATGAAACACATTAAATATAACTGCATTAAAGATTTAAAACTTTAAATATAATAGCATTAAAGATGTAATGCATTAAGTAAAACTGCATTAAAGATCTAATGCATATCAGGTATAACTGCATTAAATATGTAACGAATGAAATATAACTGCATTAAAGATATAACGCATTAAATATAACCGCAATAAAGATGTAACGCATTAAATATAACTGCATTAAAGAATTAAAACATTAAATATAACTGCATTAAAGATGTAACGCTTTAAATATAACTGCATTAAAGATGTAACAAATTAAATATAACTGCAATAAAGATGTAACACATTAAATATAACTGCATTAAAGATGTAAAACATTAAACATAACTGCATTAAAGATTTAAAACTTTAAATATAATAGCATTAAAGATGTAACGCATTAAATAAAACTGCATTAAAGATCTAATGCATATTACATATAACTGCATTAAAGATGTAATGCATATTAAATATAACTGCAATGAATATGTAACAAATTAAATATAACTGCATTAAAGATGTAATGCATATTAAATATAACTGCAATAAATATGTAACAAATTAAATATAACTGCATTAAAGATAAAACTCATTAAATATAACTGCATTAAAGATCAAATGCATAAAAAAATAACTGCATTATAGATGTAACGCATTAAAGATGAAATGCATAAAATATAACTGCATTAAATATGTAACACATTAAATGTAACTGCATTAAAGATGTAGCTCATTAAATATAACTGCATTAAAGATGTAACACATTAAATATAATTGCATTAAAGATGTAACGCATTAAATAAAACTGCATTAAAGATCTATTGCATATTAAATATAACTGCATTAAAGATGTAATGCATATTAAATATATCTGCAATAAATATGTAACAAATTAAATATAACTGCATTAATGATGTAACGCATTAAAGATGTAACGCATCAAATAAAACTGCAATAAAGATGTAACACATTAAATATAACCGCATTAAAGATATAACAAATTAAATATATCTGCAATAAAGATGTAACACATTAAATATAACTGCATTAAATATGTAACACATTAAACATAACTGCAATAAAGATGAAACACATTAAATATAACTGCAATAAAGATGAAACACATTAAATATAACTGCATTAAATATGTAACTCATTAAATATAACCGCATTAAAGATGTAACACATTAAATATAACTGCAATAAAGATGAAACACATTAAATATAACTGCATTAAATATGTAACTCATTAAATATAACCGCATTAATGTTGAAATGCATAAAATATAACTGCATTAATGATGTAACACATTAATTATAACTGCATTAAAGATGAAACACATTACATATAACCGTATTAAAGATTTAAAACTTTAAATATAATAGCATTAAAGATGTAACGCATTAAATAAAACTGCATTAAAGATCTAATTCATATTACATATAACTGCATTAAAGATGTAATGCATATTAAATATAACTGCAATAAATATGTAACAAATTAAATACAACTGCATTAAAGATAAAACTCATTAAATATAACTGCATTAAAGATGAAATGCATAAAAATAACTGCATTATAGATGTAACGCATTAAAGATGAAATGCATAAAATATAACTGCATTAAATATGTAACACATTAAATGTAACTGCATTAAAGATGTAGCTCATTAAATATAACTGCATTAATGATGTAACACATTAATTATAACTGCATTAAAGATGAAACACATTACATATAACTGCATTAAATATGTAACGCATTCATTATAACTGCATTAAAGATGAAACATATTATATTATATATAACCGCATTAAAGATGTAACACATTAAATATAATTGCATTAAAGATGTAAAACATTAAATATTACTGCATTAAAGATGTAACGCATTAAATATAGCCGCATTAAAGATTTATTGCTTTAAATATAATAGCATTAAAGACGTAACGCATTAAAGATTTAACGCATTAAATATAACTGCAATAAAGATGTAATGTATAATAAATATAACTGCATTAATGATGTAATGCATATTAGAAATAACTGCATTAAAGATGTAAAGCATCAATTAAACTGCAATAAAGATGTAATGCATATTAAACATAACTGCATTAAAGATGTAATGCATATTAAATATAACTGCATTAAATATGTAATAAATGAAATATAACTGCATTAAAGATATAACGCATTAAATATAACCGCAATAAAGATGTAACGCATTAAATATAACTGCATTAAAGATTTAAAACATTAAATATAACTGCATTAAAGATGTAATGCTTTAAATATAACTGCATTAAAGATGTAAAACATTAAATATCACTGCATTAAAGATGAAATGCATTAAATATAACTACATTAAAGATGCAACCATTAAATATAACTGCATTAAAGATGTAACGCATTAAATATAATAGCATTAAAGATGTAACACATTAAATATAACTGCATTAAAGATGTAACGCATTAAATATAACTGCATTAAAGATGTAAACATTAAATATAACTGCATTAAAGATGAAATGCATTAAATATAATAGCATTAAAGATGTAACGCATTAAATATAACTGCATTAAAGAATTAAAACATTAAATATAACTGCATTAAATATGTAACACATTAAATATATCCACATTAAATATGTAACGCATTAAAGATGTAACACAATAAATATAACTCATTAAATATGTAATGCATTAAATATATCTGCATTAAATATGTAACATTAATATAACCACATTAAAGATGTAACACATTAAATATAACTGCAATAAAGATGAAACACATTAAATATAACTGCATTAAAGATTTAAAACTTTAAATATAATAGCATTAAAGATGTAATGCATTAAGTAAAACTGCATTAAAGATCTAATGCATATCAGGTATAACTGCATTAAATATGTAACGAATGAAATATAACTGCATTAAAGATATAACGCATTAAATATAACCGCAATAAAGATGTAACGCATTAAATATAACTGCATTAAAGAATTAAAACATTAAATATAACTGCATTAAAGATGTAACGCTTTAAATATAACTGCATTAAAGATGTAACACATTAAATATCACTGCAATAAAGATGAAACACATTAAATATCACTGCATTTAAGACGTAATGCATTAAAGATATAACACATTAAATATGTAACATTAAATATAACCGCATTAAAGATGTAACATTAAATATAACCGCATTAAATATGTAACACATTAAATATAACTGCAATAAAGATGTAACGCACTAAATATAACTGCATTAAATATGTAACACATTAAATATAACTGCATTAAAGATGTAACACATTAAATATAACTGCATTAAAGATGTAACACATTAAATATAACTGCATTAAAGATGTAACACATTAAATATAACTGCATTAAAGATGTAACTAATTAAATATAATTGCATTAAAGATAAAACACATTAAATATAACTGCATTAAAGATGAAATGCATACAAAATAACTGCATTATAGATGTAACGCATTAAAGATGAAATGCATAAAATATAACTGCATTAAAGATGTAACGCATTAATTATAACTGCATTAAAGATGAAACACATTACATATAACTGCATTAAATATGTAACGCATTAAATGTAACTGCACTGAAGATGTAGCTCATTAAATATAACTGCATTAAAGATAAAATGCATAAAATATAACTGCATTAAAGTTGTAGTGCATTCATTATAACTGCATTAAAGATGAAACATATTATATTATATATAACTGCATTAAAGATGTAACACATTAAATATAACTGCATTAAAGATGTAACGCATTAAATATAACTGCATTAATGATGTAATGCATTAAATATAACTGCTTTAAATATGTAACATTAAATATAACACATTAAAGATGTAATGCATTAAATATAACCGCATTAAAGATGTAACGCATTAAATATAACTGCATTAAAGATGTAACACATTAAATATAACTGCATTAAAGATGTAACACATTAAATATATCTGCATTAATGCTTTAAGACTTTAAATATAACAGCATTAAAAATCAAATGTATTAAAAATAACCGCATTAATTAAAACTGCATTAAATATAACCATATTAAATATTACTGCATTAAAGGTGTAACACATTAAATATAACTGCATTAATGCTTTAAGACTTTAAATATAACAGCATTAAATATCAAATGTATTAAAAATAACCGCATTAAATAAAACTGCATTAAATATAACCATATTAAATATTATACAAATAAATAAAATTGACTACTGTATTAAAGGTGTAACACATTAAAGCTGTAACACATTAATGATGTAACACATTAAATATAAACACATTAAATATAACTGCATTAAAGATGACAATTTTTTATAGTTGACACAGTCTATCACGTCGACTAAACGTTTCAGCCCCAGATTCTGATGTAACGCAGAAGTCTCCTGTATCACCCTGAAGGGCAGTACCAGATCTAGGGGGGTATTTCCACCCCCACCCCAAATGAAACCTATGCCCACCCAAGTGCAAATTAAGCAAAAGAGCAAGTTGTATTAACATGGGGCTAATCCTAACGAAATACACTGAACCGAAGTTCAACCCCAACCCTCACACTTGCGTCACACTTGCACACCTCCAGAAAGAGCTGAATTTGTCTTCAGGTTGCATTGAATCTCTGTTAGCATTTATTTTTCGAAAATCACCATCTGACTGCTCATTACACTGCTTATTACAAGACTACTTGCCTAATAATTTCTTACTTGTATAGATTGAAGAGAAACAAATTGCGAAAAGTAGGAAAAACAACTTGCAACGCCAGAGTGAGCGGTCTGACACTATTTTATTCCCAGATGTGTCCTTTTATAAACAAATATCAGACTGTTAGATGGTGCCAGTATTCCAGAGAGCTGTGTAATATAATATAATATAATATGTGTAAGGAATCAGGTTAGGAGAACAACAGGAGAAAATATCAACTGCACACTATAAAGCAATAGAAGTCAAAGGAAAATCCTCATAAATGATCCTCATGAAAACTGAAGTCACATTTAATTTCAATAATATCTTAAATACATCATTTACCACTTTGAATGAATGATGAGTATCACAACAGATCTGACTCTAACTTCATGAACAATGTGATTCATTGCCAAACAATAAGAATGACCACAGAGCGGTGAAATCAAACTCTGTGCATTCTCAACACAAACACACACACACACACACACACACACACACACACACACACACACACACACGTGTCCTGCATTTCACTGTGAAGCATTTCAACAAGTGACATCTGACACAACATTATCATTTCAAAGAGAGGAGAAGAGCATTACCTGTAGACGAGAGGTCAGGGGTCAAAGGCCAGTCTTCAGTGCACAGGGTGAGGGGATAGCATGGAAATAAACCAACACAATAAGATGAAGAGAGGGGTCAAAATAAACCAGAAAACTAGAGAAAATGAAGGGAAACTGGGAGGAACATCTGAAAGCGGCTGCTGAAGAAAGACGGACAGAGTTTCACCTTGCTAAAAAAAAAAAAAAAACTATGGAAAACAGAATGAACCATACCTTGGTTGTTTAACGTCAGGTGCGCCAGACCTTGAAGGAAAAAACAGAAACAAAAAAAGAAAAGAAAAAAAAGAAGGTCATAAAGGCACGGGAGAAAGAAAGCATTGTCACAACGTTGGACTGCAGTTTGTGACAGACATCCCGGGGCACGCTTGGATGTCAAAGATCAACTCAAAGGAAAAGAGGGAAAAGAAACGAAAGAAAATCAAAGTCAAAAACACTGAACACTTTTTGAGTGAGGTGTGGGAAAAAAGCATTTCACTCAGCACAACTCCCACAGGCCATTGCTCACTCAAATGCTTTTTTCCCCTCTGAGGTCTAATGGAACACACACAAAACTGTTTGGCAAAGTTTAACAGCTTCTATTGAAGACACATCACCCTGTTCTGATCTACACACACATCTCGTGATGGAAACCCAAGGACCAAGAAAAGGAACATATAGCAAAATGACATCATCATCATTCAAACCACATCGGGGATACAAAGGACTGACATTTGTCTAGAAAGAGCTTAACCCTTTCAATATAATTGAACATGTTCACATTATAGAAGATATCACAGACGGACAATCACAAATCAATGAGCTCTGAAACATCCTCCAATCAATTAAATGTTAGACTATAAAATACACAATTCATGTTTTAAATTTCCAGAAGGAATGTCTGTGAAAAAGCAAACCTTTCACAAACATCACAAGTAAAGCAGCAGATTATCAGTTCATAAACACTTACAATTCACTCTGTTCCTCACAGGAATCCTTAATATGTTCATACATATTAAGTAAGTATTGGCTATTGTTCTGAAAGCAAAAAGCTAATTATAATCCAAAATACTGCAGGCTGACATACGCACACCACACAATACGTAAAGGAGATGCGTTTACTAACGCAACACTCTACTGAAGCGCTGCTACACCTGATTTATTGCTTTATGAGCGGCTTGTAATGAGCATGTGTGAACCAGGCCCCCCGCCAGACCGGCCGTGGCCGGGAGGGTGAGCCCAAGTGGGCATCAGGCGGCTCTAACTACCGCCTGTAGGGTCCAAAAAGTGGTATTATGTCCTTTAAAGTTCCGGGAGAGCATGCAAGAACCAGGCCCTCCGTGGCACAGACAAGGCTGAGCAGCGTGAGCCCTTCCTGCTTGAAGTGATTTCGTGTGGCCTGGATGAATGAGAGTTTTCGAAAAAACAAATAATTATTTAAGGGAGAGGCTGTAAGAACCAGACCCTCCGCCCTACTGGCCGAGGTCAAGAGGGTGCACCTCGGTGGGCATGAGGTGGCTCAAAGTCCCAAAGTCAGATATTTACCCCAAAATGTCACTTTTTCGGGAGTTCACGGAATACCAGGGTCTCCGGCCTTCCCGGCCATGGTGATTTCGGTCAATCATTTCGGCCACGGGTCCGAGGGACCTCCACGAGTGGAGGTCCAAAAACAGGTTGGTGTCAGCAGTGGGGTGTTGTTGGAGATTTGTCCGGCATGCTTTTTTGTGGACTTAGTATGTGGTGCACTCTGTGAAACATGCAGTCAAAGGGGAAGGTCGTGGCCGAACATCCTTCACTAGGGGCGGCCTTTGGATGACGTGCTGCAAACGGCCCAGAGAGTCTGGGGAGGGTGGCTCCCCCCGGCTTGAAGCGTTTTCGAGCCCCCCGGAGGACCGATTGAAGCAGAGCTGGTTCCGGCCGGTCTACAGCAGTGGCACTAACGCAGCGGGAACAGCGCGGGCCTCCTCGGCCCGTCCGCCGCCTCCCCAAGAAACACAGCTTTCCCGGTTACATGGCTCCAGGGCCATACACCCTCACGAATAGCCACAAGGACGGTCCACCTTCGTGCCCTTATGAGCGGCCGCGTTTCCTGTGTAGGACCCCCAGCGCATGCTTGCAGGTCACGTCAGCTACCTGGTTGATCCTGCCAGTAACATATGCTTGTCTCAAAGATTAAGCCATGCAGGTCTAAGTGCACACGTACTGTACAGTGAAACTGCGAAAGTCTCCTTAAATCAGTTATGGTTCCTTTGATCGCTCCCCACGTACTTGGGTAACTGTGGCAATTCCAGAGCTAATACATGCAAATGAGCGCTGACCCCGCGGCCCCCTGGGGGTCGCGGGGGATGCGTGCATTTAGCAGACCCAAAACCCATCCGTGACGGGCCTCACGTCCGCCCCGGCCGCTTTGGTGACTCTAGATAACCTCGGGCCGATCGTGCGCCATCCGCGGCGCCGACGACTCATTCTAATGTCTGCCCTACCAACTTTCGATTGTACTTTAGGCGCCTACCATGGTGATCACGGGAAACGGGGAATCAGGGTTCGATTCCAGAGAGGGAGCCTGAGAAATGGCTACCACATCCAAGGAAGGCAGCAGGTGCGCAAATTACCCACTCCCGACGGGAGGGGAGGTAGTGATGAAAAATAACAATACAGGTCTCTTTCGAGGCCCTGTAATTGGAATGAGCGTATCCTAAACCCATGGGTGAGGACCCATTGGAGGGCAAGTCTGGTGCCAGCAGCCGCGGTAATTCCAGCTCCAATAGCGTATAGTAAAGTTGCTCAAGTTAAAAAGCTCGTAGTTGGATCTCGGGAGTGGGCTGGCGGTTCGCCGCTAGGCGAGCCACCGCCTGTCCTGGACCCTGCCCCCCCCCCCGGATGCTCTTAGCTGGGTGTCCGGTCCCGGGGCGTTTACTTTGAAAAAATCAGAGTGTTCAAATCAGGCCGCGTAACGCCAGAATACCACAGCTAGGAGTAATGGAATAGGACTCCGATTCTATTTTGTGGGTTTTCGGAACTGGGGCCATGATTAAGAGGGACGGCTGGGGGCATTCGTATTGCTCCGTTAGAGGTGAAATTCTTGGACTGGTGCAAGACAGACGAAAGCGAAAGCATTTGCCAAGAATGTTTTCATTAATCAAGAACGAAAGTCGAGGTTCAAAGATGATCAGATACTGTCGTAGTTCTGACCGTAAACGATGCCGACCCACATTCCGGCAACGATATTCCCATGACCTACCGGGCAGCGTGCGGGAAACCACGAGTCTTTGGGTTCCAGGGGGAAATGGTTGCAAAGCTGAAACTTAAAGGAATTGACAGAAGGGCACCACCAGGTTTGGAGCCTGCGGCATAATTTGACTCAACACGGGAAACCTCACCCCGCCCGGATATGGAAAGGATTGACAGATAGACAGATTTATAGCTCTTTCTCGATTCTGTGGGTGGTGGTGCATGGCCGTTCTTAGATGGTGGAGCGATTTGTCTGGTTAATTCCGATAACGAACAAGACTCCGGCATGCTAAATAGTTATGCGGCCCGTGCAGTCGGTGTCCAACTTCTTAGAGGGACAAGTGGCATTCAGCCACGTGAGATGGAGCAATAACAGGTCTGTGATGCCCTTAGATGTCTGGGGCTGCACGCGCGCCACAATCGGTGGATCAGCATGTGTCTACCCTGCGCCAAGAGGGGTGATCGGGACTGGGGATTACAACTATTTCCCATCAACAAGGAATTCCCAGTAAGCGCAGGTCATAAGCTTGCATTGATTAAGTCCCTGCCCTTTGTACACGCTGCCCGTCACTACTACCGATTGGATGGTTTAGTGAGGTCCTCGGATCGGCCCCGACGGGACTTCTCACGGGCCTTGGCAGAGCGCCGAGAAGACGATCAAACTTGACTATCTAGAGGAGGTAAAAGTCGTAACAAGGTTTCCACAGGTGAACCTGCAGAAGGATCATTACCGAAGGCTCCGGAGGGCGAGAAGGCCGGACAGAATGAGCCAGAGAGCGAGGCAGAAGCAGGGGTGGTGGCGTCCCCTCCGCCCGAGACGAACCCGTGTGCAGCGGTTCGTCCTCACTGAGGGGGCAAGCGACCTCCGGCACGGCCGCGCCGCATCGCCTTGTACACCACCAGTAATTTTTGCTACTTGGTTTCAACAAATGCTAATTTTATAGTACACTGACCTCGTATATGCACAAAGTTAGAGGAACATTTGATTCCTCATGTGATGACCCCTTTAAAATTCCATAAAACTTTAACCTTAAAAAACTTGGGAGAACATTTAACTCGCTTTCAGTGCCACACGGTGGACATTTCACTGTCACAAACCATTAAAAAACAGCCAGTTGATCATGACAACAGATGGCTGCTGTTACGGTGATTCTCAGAAAATGTCAAATGAAAATAGTGCAATGCAAATAACCATATAATTGTGTTTAGTCAGCATAGTAAAATAAACAGATTGATGAACTTTTCAAAGTGAGATGACATGAACTCATCTACAGTATTAATACATTTCGTGTTTGATCTTAAGGACATTCTACACACACACACACACACACACACACACACACACACACACACACACGCGCACTCACACACACACACACACACACACAAACACGCACTCTCACAAACGCGCTCTCACACATGCACTCTCACACACACATACACACACGCACTCTCTCACACACACACACATGCACACATACAACAACAACCGCCCTTCGCCACTAAGTGGCGGTGACATCACCACGACGCTTGTGTCAAACGCCCGCTGACAGGAGGTCACGTGACACGGATCGACTGACTGAGATGACTGGCTGATGCACCACCTGTGCCCCCTACTGTGCCAACTTGCTGTGCTTTAGCCACCCGGCGCTCTGCTTATTGTTGTGAGCGTCGCTCCTCTGCACTCCGTTGTTGTTGGAGGGCAACTGCCTCCAACTGGCCAGCAGCGTCCTTCACAAGCCTCCTCCAAAGAGGCAGATCTTGACACCGATGGTATCAGTCATCGGCCACATTACGACCACATTACTCCATCTCTTCTCCAGCCCGTGCCGTGCCCGCTTAGCCCCCTCTATCCGGCCGAACAAAAGCTGTTTAGGCATGCGGTGGCCGGGCATGCGGGCTACATGACCCAGCCAACGCAACCTTGCCTGCCGGAGGAGCTCACCGATGGGACTTGTCCACATCTTTCAAAGATTTGTGATCTCCTCACACAATCCAGCCAGGTTAAACCCAGGATGGATCTTACTCAAGCCAGCATAAATGTTTCTAACCACCGGCGAAGATGTTCCATTAGGGGGGTCCACGTTTCGCAAACATAGAGAAGGGAGGGAATGACCATGGCCGAGAATACCTGAAGCATTGTGAGGAGCGACAAACCGGGTAGCTTCCACACAGCGTTACGCAACCGCTGAAAAGATAATGCCGCTCAACTGATTCGGAGTGAGGCCTCTGCTGTCAAACCAGAGCTGGTCATAAGCACACTTCCCAGGTATGGAAAGCACTCAACTCTCCCCACAACTGACCCATCACCAATTGGGAGCTGTGGGGGTGTCTGATGGTACATAATACCATCCCAGGCAGGTGTTTAGTTTTGGTAGATAGCGGTCTTGTGAAGACTCACACGTACACACACACATACACACGCTCACACACACACACACACACACACACACACACACACACGCAAAAACAAACACTCACACACACACAAACACACACACACACACACATACACACTCACACACACACGCTCACACATCGATAAACATTATACAACACATTGTTTTGTGTGGTCATGACACTGTCTTTAGCAAATCAAAATAAAATCGTTTTATCCAGTGACATTCGAATTCCATTCAGTATTTCAACTATAAATGTTCTTTCTTAACATAAAAGTAAAGCTTTTAACACACTAGTGTTCCTCACAAACCCCTTAACACAAAACAGCCATCAGTCGCTCCAACCGCACAGTACAAACAGAATCAATGTGCTGAAATGCATCAATTTCATCCAGTGCTGCTGGAGGAAGCAGTTTCTCTTTTAGCAGAAACGTGCTAATGAATGACATGTGGAAAAGAGAATTATGAGGAAGAACAGTCACTCTCACAGTACACACACACATACACAAACGACTGTGCAGAGACATGGTAAAAACGTCCTCCACCGTAACGATATATTACCAGTCTATTTTTCAGAGGAACACAAAAGGAGATGTTCAGCAGCATATTCACACTGTTAAATAAATAGAGAGCACTGCTGGTCTTTTTGTTGTAATTTCAGCTTCTGTTAATTGGATGTTGGTCTGATCTAGTGTGTATTATGAAGGAAGAGGCATTAAAAGCTACAACAGAGAATGGCTCACTTAAAAACAGTCAAAAGATAAAGTCTGTCAAAAGCTTCTTGCATTTCTGATGGCGTTTGCAGAATGAGTTACCCAGAGTTCCTTTCTGCCCCCCAAATTTATAAACTGTATATATAACTTGTAACTTGATTTTTGTGAAACGTCTTCTAATCAGAGACCGAGAAGAGAACACACAAGAAACTCGAGCATGCACTAGAAGACAAACACAATAACTGTAGGTATACTTTATTCTCTGATGAACAATGAGAATAAAGCTCTGGGTGGGTGGACAGTGCTGATTAAATGGTAAACTCACCATTAATCCTTCTCCAGCTAATGAGTCAGTACACACTGTGTCTCAAATGTGTTGATAAGAGTTTACAGGCACTATTAAAACACAGAACCCACATGTTGCAACCCACATTATTGATCATGTGAAAACGGTCGGCTTCACACCTCTGGTGTGAGACAATTAGGGGTGTCAAATGTAAAGAGTTAAGATTTGTTTTACATTACAAATGATTCCACTAACAATGCTTTAAGTCATTTTGATGAAAAGAGAATTACTATAATGTTTAGCATTTGTATCATGTCAGAACCACCATAATTAAGAGATTCCAACTTGTAAAAAACATTCACATATTTATTAAGAACTCATTATTGGAGTCTGGGTATCTCAGGAAGTATTGACGCTGACTATCACACCTGGAGTCGCAAGTTTGAATCCAGGGCGTGCTGAGTGACTCCAGCCAGGTGTCCTAAGCAACAAAATTGGCCCGGTTGGGGCATTCCAAATTGGGGAGAAAATCCCCCAAAAAAGAAAAAGAAAACTCATTACAAGCTGTAAATTCTATGAAAACTCCAACTTGACCATCATGACATAATGTAAAAAGAACCATAATGTCTGTGGCCTCAACAGTTAAAGGGAGATTACACATATTTCTGTTTGAAATGCTGTAGGATTTTATAGGCAGAATAAGTCAAGTCAAGTGGTTTTTATTGTCGTTCCAACCATATACAGTTAGTACAGTACACAGTGAAACGAGACAACGTTCCTCCAGGACCATGGTGCTACATAAAACAACATAGGACAAACACCGAACCACATGACATTACACAGACTACATAAAATACCTATATAAAGTGCACGTGCAAAAACGTGTGCAAAAGTACGGGACAGTACAATAAATTTCTAACAATGAACATTACAATAGGCACAGTGATAGACAGTGCAGCGCCGACCAGTACACAGTAGTGCAAAAGATGACAGTTACTAAATGCCAAATGTAAACATAACATACTATGATATAGTATTCTATGCACATAGCAGTTATTGAGGTAGCAGACAGTTATAAAGTGGCAATTATTAAAGTGCAACTCAGGACACATGTGTGTCTGTGTGTGTCAAACCAGTCTCTGAATATTGAGGAGTCTGATGGCTTGGGGGAAGAAGCTGTTACACAGTCTGGTCGTGAGGGCCCGAATGCTTCGGTACCTCTTGCCAGACGGCAGGAGGGTAAAGAATTTGTGTGAGGGGTGTGCGGGGTCCTCCACAATGCTGGTTGCTTTGCGGATACAGTGTTTTATGTAAATGTCTTTGATGGAGGGAAGAGAGACCCCGATGATCTTCTCAGCTGTTCTCACTATCCTCTGCAGGGCTTTGCGGTCCGAAACGGTGCAAGTCCCAAACCAGGCAGTGATGCAGCTGCTCAGGATGCTCTCAATATTCCCTCTATAGAACGCTGTGAGGATGGGGGGTGGGAGATGTGCTTTCCTCAGCCTTCGAAGAAAGTAGAGATGCTGCTGGGCTTTCTTGTTAATAGAGCTGGTGTTGAGGGACCAGGTGAGGTTCTCCGCCAGGTGAACACCAAGGAATTTGGTGCTCTTGACAATCTCCACAGAGGAGCCGTCGATGTTCAGTGGGGAGTGTTCACCTTGTGCTCTCCTAAAGTCAACAACCATCTCTTTTGTTTTGTCAACAGTCAGGGACAGGTTGTTGGCTCTACACCAGTCCATTGGCCGCTGCACCTCCTCTCTGTATGCTGACTTGCCGTTCTTGCTGATGAGACCCACCACGGTTGTGTCATCGGCAAACTTGATGATGTGATTCGAGCTGTGCATTGCTGCATAGTCGTGAGTCAGCAGAGTGAACAGCAGTGGACTGAGCACACAGCCCTGGGGGGCCCCAGTGCTCAGTGTGGTGGTGGTGGAGATGCTGTTCCCGATGCGGATTGACTGTGGTCTCCCAGTCAGGAAGTCCAGGATCCAGTTGCAGAGGGAGGTGTCCAGGCCCAGCAGGTTCAGCTTTCCAATCAGGTGCTGGGGAATTATTGTGTTGAATGCTGAGCTGAAGTCTACGAACAGCATTCGAACATATGAGTCCTTTTTGTCTAGGTGGGTGAGGGCCAGATGGAGGGTTGTGCGATGGCATCGTCCGTTGAACGGTTTGGAAGATACGCAAACTGCAGTGGGTCTAGTGAGGGGGCAGGTGGGTCTTAATGTGCCTCATAACGAGCCTCTCAAAGCACTTCATTGGTGTGAGTGCAACAGGATGGTAGTCATTGAGGCAGGACACTGAAGACTTCTTTGGCATGGGAATGATGGTGGTGGCCGTGAAGCACGTTGGAATGATGGCGATGCTCAGAGAGATGTTGAAGATGTCGGTAAGAACATCTGTCAGCTGGTCTGCACATCCTCTGAGCACTCTGCCAGGAATGTTGTCTGGTCCAGCAGCCTTCCGTGGGTTGACTCTACGTAGAGTTTTCCTCACATCCTCTGTGGTGAGACAGAGCACCTGGTCATTGGGAGGAGGGGTGGTCTTCCTCGCCACCACGTCGTTCTGCACTTCAAACCGACCGTAGAAGTCGTTCAGCGCATCTGGAAGGGAGGCATCTTTGTCAAAGGCAACGGATGTTGTCCTGTAGTTGGTGATGGCCTGGATGCCCTGCCACATGCGCCGCGTGTCACTTCTGTCCTGGAAGTGGACTGTGGATTCTCTGGGCGTGTGCGCGCTTTGCCTCTCTGATGGCCCGGGACAGTTTGGCCCTAGCTGTTATTAGGGCTGCCTTATCGCCTGCTCTGAAGGCGGAGTCTCGGGTCTTCAGCAGCATGCGCACCTCCACAGTCATCCATGGCTTCTGGTTGGAGAGTGTTGTGATGGTCTTGGAGAAAGTGACATCATCAATACACTTGCTGATGTAGCTGGTCACTGATGCTGTGTATTCCTCCAAGTTGGTAGAGTCGCCATATGTTGCAGCCTCCCTAAACATGTGCCGGTCAGTACACTCAAAACAGTCCTGAAGAGCAGGGATGGCTCCTGCTGGCCAGGTTTTCACCTGCTTCTAAAGCGGTTTTGTGCATCTGATGAGCAGTCTGTATGCTGGAATTAGCATAACAGAGATGTGGTCTGAGTAGCCGAGGTGGGGGCGGGGCTCCGCCCGGTACGTGCATGGGATGTTCGTGTAAACAAGATCAAGCACGTTCGCCCCTCTCGTTGCAAAGTCCACATACTGATGGAATTTAGGGAGCACCGTCTTGAGATTCGCATGGTTGAAATCTCCGGCGAAAATAAACAGTCCATCGGGGTGAGCGTTCTGCAGTTCGCTCATAGCCCCATACAGTTCAAAGAGCGCTTCCTTAACATTAGCGCTGGGGGGAATGTAAACTCTGGTTATGCAAACAGTGGTGAATTCCCGTGGTAAATAAAAAGGTCTGCATCTAACAGTCACAAGCTCCAACAGCGATGAACAGTAGCTAGAGACTAGCACAGAGTTCTTGCACCATTCCGTGTTGATGTAAACACACAAGCCACCACCGCGAGTCTTACCGCAGAGAGCTGTATTTCTGTCGGCACGAAACGCGGCGAGCCCGTCTAGCTGAATGGTGGCGTCCGGAACTCTGTCGCTGAGCCACGTCTCCATGAAAACAAAGACGCAGCAGTCTCTAAACTCACGCTGCGTAGCCTGCTGGAGTCAGATATAGTCCAGTTTATTGTCCAGGGAGCAAATATTTGAGAGCAGGATAGACGGGAGAGCCGGCCAGCTAGGGTTTGTTTTTAGCCTAGCATGGACCCCCGCCCTCTTTCCGCGCTTCCTCGCACACCGCTTACGACGTCCTCTCTCTCCCGGCCTCCGGCATCAGGTGACGCTGAGGCCTCGAGGCCTGGTCTCCGTAGCAAGCCGAGTACGTGTAGCGCCTCCCACAGTTCATCATGCAGATTGTTTTTTGCACGAGTCTTATATCTTAGTAGTGTTTGGCGATGGTAGACACGAACACCGGTTGCTCCAATGTCCATGTGCCGCAAAAGTCGGGCTTATTATACAAAAATAGCACCATTTTGGATCCGGAGTGGCCGCTGCGTGCTACCGCGCCAATATCTTGGATCAAAGATTATACAAAAGATATGTACAAATGCATCCTATGCAAACGATAACCCTGAAAAGTATGTTTTTCATAATGTGTATTGTGTTATCCATGTTGTAATAAATAACCATTTCTACGCAGAAGAATGACTTGAAACCAGGATGTAAACTGATATTTTCCTTCAAAGTTATTAAAACTAAGACACAGAGGCCCATAGTTTCACTGAAATTCCTTAGGACAATACATTTAAAGACTCTGCGAAAGACAGTGCCCTTTAGTCTGAAGCAACACTGTGCAGATGAGACAAAATGCACAGCTGCATAACCTTAACCATCTTCAGGACAAAGAGAATTCTCCTCGTCCATGTTGTAAACCAGGAATGCCCTTAACATTCAGTCATCATATGATTGGTCATTTACTTTGGACTGCTCTTCTATTTATAGGCTCTTCTATTAATTTTTCTTCAATATAACCAACTCTCTATGCTTAAAATGATTATACTAATCATGAGGTAATTCATGGACATTTTACATGGACTTTGGACTTTTCTCATTACATTTCAATCCAATTACACAGTCATGTGTAAGATTATACAAAAGATATGTACAAATGCATCCTATGCAAACAATAACCCTGAAAAGTATGTTTTTCATAATGTGTATTGTGTTATCCATGTTGTAAAACCAATGAATTAACCATTATGATTTATAATCAGGTATTTTCATGCTTTTGTAACTAGCACACTGAATTTTCATGAAAGTATGTCATGTTTCATATGTAAATGGTTGCCTGTTTATGTGGAGAATGTTGATGTTAACAAATGTCATGTCTCTTGCACCAATTTCACTTTATAACAGTCAGGATAAAATATGATCACTTTTTGAGTGGGAAAACTGACAAACCGTAGAACAAAGGCCATAAATTAATTATCTTGAGGGGAGGACAGAAATGACCATGTGACCCAGCAAAATACACTTCTGATTGGCTCAAGACAACTTCAACGTCCAACCACAACTAAAAAGAACCTCCCCTTGCGGGAGCCACATTTCAAAGCCCTGCCTGATCATTCCAGCACAAAACTACCTGCCGTCCACGATCTTAACAGAGGTCAAAAACATTGATGGAACAAACAGAACTTTCTATGGACCCAGCCAAAGAACCAAAGCAATGCAAGGAAAAACAACAACATGCAAGTACACCTCCAGTGTTTTATTTAAATAATTCAGGTAACTCAATTGCTAATCGTGGTATACTATCATATACTATGTACAGTATCGATGGTTCAGGTCATGGTCTATAGACCACATAAAGTTCAATTTTCACTTTTACAGATCATTTCGATTCACCCGTTACAGTTCACTAACCAACCTTGTTTTATGTTCATCTATGTGTGTTAGTTAGTTTGATTTAAATGTTTATATTGACTGCTCAGCCGGTTCCCGCCTCCAACTTGCCCATCATGCGAATCCATTAAATTGGTGCCAAAACCCAGAAAAGGAAGAAGAGCGCGCTGTCCGTGAGAACTCACCGGTGCCATCCGCTGGGAGTTGGAGGGTCCGTTGCAGTACGCCAGGGGACAGAGGGGTAGCTGCCATCCGCCAGGAGGTGAAGGAACCGCTGCCATCTGACCGGAAAGCTGAGGAGCCTTTGCTGGCCGCCAGGGGATGGAGGATAATGGCTGAGTACTGGGTGGGCGGTGTGCCCGCAGGAGCCGAAGTAGAGCCTTTTCTTTTTCTCTCTCTCTCTCTCTCTCTCTCTCTCTCCTGCTCTCTCTCTCCTGCTCTCTTTCCTTCTCCCCTACTCATCCTACCCAGGAGGTGAGGAAGACCAGCCGGTGACAAAATGGCTGAAGGGGCAACTCCTCCCCTTCAAGAAGGAGGTGGGTTTGGTGGTTGTCAGACTGGAGGTTACCCCAGCCTGAATTGGGTGGTGGAGGTATGTGATGAGGAGGAGGGCATGGCCGGGCTGAGAGGATGCACGAGATGCACTGCAATCAGTGGGAGAGGGATAAAGGAAGAGCTGGGGGTGCCAGAAAGAGAGAGAGAAAGAGAGATGCACACAGCAGTCTTGTGTGTGTGTGTGTGTGTGTGTGTGTGTGTGTGTGTGTGTGTGTGTGTGTGTGTTTGTGTTATGCTAGAAGCAGTTTTATGTTGTGTTTTATTCATTTGTTTATTAAAAGATTATGTTAACTGCTCAGCCAGTTCCCGCCTCTTCCTTGCCCATTGTGTGAATCCGTTACGAACGCCTTTTTAATAGCCAGTGTTAACTAGATTGCTTTCTTTGTTCTTGCTCAAAAAAATTACAATAAAAAAATAAAAACACACAGTAGAGGGGAATTCATGAATTGATGTAGCTGTTAAATATTCAGCTGTCATGAACAACAAAGCCTCACATGGAGTTATTAAGGTTCCAATAAACACAAATAATTTCCAAGGTCTGAGAAGAATCTCAGAGTTGCCATCTCATAATTACAGTAATTCCGACATTACGTGAACACACCATAATTGTGTTTTCTTGACAAAGCAGCCTGATCTCATGAAAATTGTGTGTCCGAAGCAAATGTGTCGCAAAACAAAATTATATGCTTATTACACATTTGGCTGCTGTTTTCCAGTGAAATGTGTAAAATAAATGCCAATCAGATGGGGTCTTTAAGGTGAATATTAGATGGAGATTTTGATAAGTAAAATGCACCTCCATAACCTAAAACTTTTAACTAAACCTAACCAATTAAAATCAAATGCAACATGTAAAGCACATTTTCTGAAGCAACCACACCATTTTGTGTCACTTCTAAGACACTTTAGTCTCAAGCGTCAGCTTAAGTGTTTGATTGGGCTCGAATCACAGTCTTCAGAGTTCAAAGTCCAACGTTCCATCAGGTGAGCTACCATAGAAGATAATCATGTTAGAATAAGTGTGTAAATGTAGGTTAATCTGTAATACAAGTGTCACAATGTACAGTATTTTGTGTTATAGTAAAAGTTTAAATTTCTTAACACAGCAGTGAGGCCACTCAGAGCACTAGAGTGCCTCTAGTGTTCATTTCAGCAGGAAACTGTGGCAGAATGCAGCAAAAATTTAGTTATAATGTAGAATTGTAGTATAATTTGTAAAATTCAACTGTCAAGGTGGTCGCACACCAGGAGAGAAGCACCGCGGGTAGGACAGGATGCATAGATGCGGAGCAGGTGGAATTCCAAAGGTGAATCTAGCCTCTAGTCACCATACGCAAAAGTTTAGAACGTCTTCAAGAATGAAGAAAGTGATGTTAATGAGTTTGCAGGTTAATGTATGAAACTGGTTTACTGCACAAACTATTGGTGACTTTTATTATACAATTTCTCTCTATGTAGAATTGATTAGGTTTCATTCAAACTGTCAAACCTACATTTTGTAGGCTATATGAAACATACATACACACAATATATCACCCAGTGATGCTAGAATAAGCAATATATGTCCTTTAATAATGATTTGAGCCAAACTGAATGGAAATCTATGCGAGTTGCACTCCTTGGTCCTGCAGGATTTTGATCAGCCTCAGCCGTCGAAACTCAGCACTGCCAACAGACACCAAGCACTGGCTGTGGTGTGTATACCTTTATAGAAAACAATTGTTTTGAATTTTAGAACACCTCATGTCATCTGCCAGATGAGTCTGGTATGCAGCCCCCTTTATTCTACAGACATTGTTTAGCTTACCCTCCGCTCAAAACCCCTAAACCAAGACAACAATTATCAATGTAACTCCTACAAGAGCTTTCAAGCTACATCCACTCAATTGGGTACAGACCTTCAGACTGCTCTGACAGGTAGCTTCGACTTTTCTACCTGACCAGACTTACAGCTTTCATATTGTAGACAATTAAATATAGTAAAAATCCCATAGATCTACACTGACAGAATGTTCAAAGGAGCCAATACTATTCAAACCCCACTGTCAAATGAAAACAAACACACTATTTCAGACAACAGTTAGCCCTAGCCAAAACTCCCTTTATTTAAGTAAAACACAGAGATTAAGGTTTTTACAGAGTCACAGTGTTTTACACTCTTCAGTAACTATCAATGGATTACTGACAGTGACTCTCGACATTAAACTTACATAACAGAAAGAGAGTTTTAACATCCAAACAAATGACACACAGCAGCTTTCAAAACATAAAACTTATCCTTCAGTTCTTCAATTCTCGGTTCTCAACTCAAGTTACGCAACGCAACAATCCCAAAGGTCCTCATATGAACACTAAACACAGGAGGATCAGAAGCTGTTCATGTGAGATTAAGACATTTTCAGCATGAGAAATATGACATATAAACAATGCTCACATTCAGTGTTTCTAGCAAAGTGACTCTAAACTGAAGGAACAGTGCCAGTTTGAACAGGATCTGAAGAGGCTGGCGTCTGATAGGCCATATGGGAGCGTGTGGGGAGAACAGCACAGCCTACAGTGACACAGGGAGCTCCCCATCGCTTTCACACGTCTCACAGTTAAACAGCAGGCGGCAGGCTTGAAGCCAAACTAGAGGCCTGTAACTCTGCCATGTACAGATTACGAAATACAGCCATGTGCTTCATAATAAACACACTAATAATAGATCGGAAGTGAGGCTTCAAATCCTTTGCTATTATAAAGTGTTCAAGTAATTTAAGATGTGTCTGAATGAAGAATTGATATCTAATCACACCTTCCACTATTTTGTTGTGAGGTCAGACAGTGATGTTCGCTGATGATGGACTTCTGATTACCTTTTAATTTTAAGTTCAAGAACTATACTCAGTTTAATATTTAATCCTACAAAAAATGTGTGATCTCTTTTCAATTACATATGCCAATTTCATCATCTACAGTGGACGTTTGACTCTGCTGAAAGACGTTCATGTTCTCTTTCTTGTGATAATCCCTACTCCAGCTCAGTAGCTGGCAGTAATGCGCCATAAAATTTATTGCCAACTGCCAATAAACATCATAAGAGGAAAACTTTCTTGCCTTATGTTAGTGGACGTACAGTGCATATGGAAAGTATTCACAGCGCTTCACTTTTTCCACATTTTGTTATGTTACATTCTTATTCCAAAATGGATTAAATTCATAATTTTCCTCAACATTCTACAAACAATACCCCATAATTACAACGTGAAAGACATTTGTTTGAAATATTCGCAAATTTATAAAAAAAAAAAATAATAAAAAAAAAAAACACATGACCATAAGTATTCACACCCTTTGCTCAATACTTTGTTGAAGCATCTTTGGCACCAATTACAGCCTCAAGTCTTTTTTAGTATGATGCTACAAGCTTGGCACACCTATTTTTGGGGAGTTTCTCCCATTCTTCTTTGCAGGACCTCTCAAGCTCCATCAGGTTGGATGGGGAACCTCGGTGCACAGCTATTTTCAGATCTCTCCAGAGATGTTCAATCGTGTTCAAGTCTGGGCTCTGGCTGGGCCACTCAAGGACATTCACAGAGTTGTCCCGTAGCCACTCCTTTGTTATCTTGGCTGTGTGCTTAGGGTCGTTGTCCTGTTGGAAGATGAACTTTCGCCCCAGTATGAGGTCCAGAGTGCTCTGGAGCAGGTTTTCATCAAGGATGTCTCTGTACATTGCTGCATTCATCTTTCCCTTGATCCAGACTAGTCTCTCAGTTCCTGCAGCTGAAAAACATCACCACAGCATGATGCTGCCACCACCATGCTTCACTGTAGGGATGGTATTGGTCAGGTGATGAGTGATGCCTAGTTTCCTCCAGACATGATGCTTGCCATTCAGGCCAAAGAGTTCAATCTTTGTTTCATCTGACCAGAGAATTTTGTTCATCATGGTCTGATGAACAAAATTCACTGAGGAACCTTCAGGAGCCTTTTGGCAAACTCCAGGCGGGCTGTCATGTGCCTTTTACTGAGGAGTGGCTTCCGTCTGGCCTGCATAGTGCTGCAGAGATTGTTGTTCTTCTGGAAGGTTCTCCTCTCTCCACATGGAAACACTGAAGCTCTGTCAGAGTGACCTTTGGGTTCTTGGTCACCTCACTGACTAAGGCCCTTCTCCCCCGATCGCTCAGTTTGGCTGGGCGGCCAGCTCTAGGAAGAGTCCCGGTGGTTCCAAACTTCTTCCATGTACGGATGATGGAGGTCACTGTGCTCATTGGGACCTTCAATGCTGCAGAAATGTTTCTGTATCCTTCCCCAGATCTGTGCCTAGATACAATCCTGTCTCGGAGGTCTACAGACAATTCCTTGGACTTCATGGCTTGGTTTGTGTTCTGACATGCACTGGTAACTGTGGGACCTTATATAGACAGGTGTGTGCCTTTCCAAATCATGTCCAATCAACTGAATTTACCACAGGTGGACTCCAATCAAGTTGTAGAAACATCTCAAGGATGATCAGTGGAAACAGGATGCACCTGAGCTCAATTTTGAGTGTCATGGCAAAGGCTGTGAATACTTAGGCCTATATACTTGTGATTTTTTTTCATTTTGTATTTTTAGTAAATTTGTAAAGATTTCAAACAAACTTCTTTCATGTTGTCATTATGGGGAATTATTTGTAGAATTTTGAGGAAAATAATTAATTTAATCCATCTTGGAATAAGGCTTTAACATAACAAAATGTGGAGCGCTGTGAATACTTTCCGGATGCACTGTAAGAGAGGTTTTGATCATGAACAGACATTGACGATAAAGGTATATAAATGAACAAAAATGGTGGTGATGACAAAACACAACATGCACACATGAGTTTGAAATATATTTTTAGTATAATCCCGAAACAAATTCTTCTTCTGCTGTACAAAATATGGCACCTGACTTGTTCCACACTCATGAATGAGATGTTGAATTGTACGGCTTATTAAGGAGAGTTCTGCTGTAACTTGTATTATATGTGCTTATGATGTTTGCCTGGTGGGCAAAAAATATTGAGCAAAAATCCCATTGACTGACAAGGGATCAGTGGGATCATATCTCCCAAATTCAATGTCATGGCATGGGGAAATAGGCGTGGGCATTTAAGCAGCCTTTAAGTATCACCCCAGCAAATACCAAGCTACATCTTAGCAACCATCCAGAACACCCAAGCAATGGTATCTCAGTACATCGTAGAGGCATGTGGGTGGGCTCTTTAGACACAAGGCCCCCTGTGGGACATTGTGGTGATGTGTTTTATCATGGCAAGGAACAACTTTCTTCAGAAAGTGTTCAATGCTAGTTATTATTATTTAAGGCCCATCAGATATGATGCATCTTGACTATAATTAAGACAACGATTCACAAATCTGACTTCACCAAACACTGCATCTGATTGGCTTGGGGTGATTGAGTTACAGATGGGGAAAGCCTCATTGTTTTATAATTATGGTGGATGTGCTTGGAAACACAACACGGTAGAGTCGAACAGCTGGAACGTTGTATGTACCTTATACATACTGAAAGCATTAAACTGTTCACTAACGCTGGACTACTGTATCCTCAAGTACACAGCAACTCTCAGGAAACAACTCAACACAGTCCAACCAGAAAAACGGCGGAAAAAGAGAATAGGCATCCATGACATACAAACAAGGTCGCTGTGGTCAGATGGGTTCAGATAGTAAAAACAATATTTTTTTTCCAAACAGACATTGATTTTTTAACAATAATGATTAAACCGAGACAGATGTACTGTGTGAGCTCTGAGGTTGAAGATATGTAGATGACAACTTCATAAAAAACACAACAACAACTAAATAATAGAGTAAAAGTGTTTAATAGACACATTTGCAGTGCAATTAAGGAGCTACATTTACAGTTATTGACCCAGTGTTTTTAATTTCCATTTGATCTAGAGCATATGATGACTATTTACACAAAATATGTACACAAAAATATTTACACAAAGCTGCAGAAATTAATAATTATTCCTCAAATAATTTGAAATGCATAATTAGCATTGTAAATAAGCATTATACATTATTAACAGTATTACCTGGACTAACTAACTGGACCTGACAGAGACCAACCCATAAGTAAATCACACACACACACACACACACACACACACACACACACACACACACACACACACACACACACACACACACAGTACATAAGTGTTTCAATGTGGGAATACAGAAATCTAAAGCGATCGTAAATGGACACATCCAACCCTCTCTAGAAAATATTTCATGCTGAATTTGAAGCGTTTTAATAATTCAAGTAGTGAGGGGAAGTTATCATAACATATAGCGTTGGATAATAGATGTGAGGCACTCGATTCCTCGCCTCCGCACCGTTAATAATTAAAGTGGGTCGTGGCTGCTATCAAAAGCAGCAGAAGAGTGTGTTTAACTGCTGCAGGCCATGTGTGTGTGCGTGTGAGTGTGTGTGTGTGTGTGTGTGTGTGTGAGTGTGCATGTGTGAGTGTGCATGTGTGTGTGTGTGCGTGCGTGCGTGAGTGTGTGTGAGTGTGCGTGCGCATGTGTGAGTGCGAGTGTGTGAATGCGCGTGTGTGTGTGAGCATGTGTGCGTGTGTGTGAGCGTGAGTGCGTGCGAGTGTGCGCGTGTGTGTGCGCGTGTGCATGTGTGAGTACGAGTGTGTGTGCGTACGTTTACAGTCCTCTGTGATGTCATGTTTCTGAGGTCACATATCATGGTCACAGAGTAAAAGTGAATAAAGGATAAAGTTCATATTCCTGAAGTCAAATATGAACACACACACACACACACACACACACACACACACACACACACACACAGATTAAACCCCATTACAATGGACTGACCCACATGTGTGAGGAGTTTGAAACCCCTTTGAGTATTAATAGTTTAATTACACAACATTAACACCAGAGATGTGACATGGAGCAAATTTACAGGTACAAAATTACCTGGAGCCTCATTAAAAAACATACGTACAACTAGATTTGATCCTAACTTCCATGGATTTCATCCTACATCAAAAGTGAGAAAGAAATCTGGATTTTTAAAGGCAGGAATTGGCATGAAAATGTTCTGATGGGAACTGATTAACTGATAAGCATGATTTCACTGTTATTGATGCAAATATGAAAAGTCAGACATTGATTGATTAATAAATAAGTGAGCATGATAATGTGGTCCTGTATAAATGATCCATACATAATTTAAAAGCTTTATTTTAGATATATGCTCTAAAGGAATATTTATTCAGCACATTGCCATAATGACAGGTACGAGAACACAGGCAGATGTAATATACATTATAATAATAAGAAGAAGAGAGATTATAGTTTACAGCACTTAAAACATGCATCTCATCAACAGTCTCATATTTAAAACACACACTTAGTGCTCATCGTTCTTCAGCCTCTTTCTGCTTTTGTTCCAGACATAAAACACAAAAGTGACTGAATTACTAAAATACATCATAATAAATGGCAAGAGCGAGCAGATCGGCTGAATAATGTGCGTGTGCTTTATACGACTGCATGTTTTGTTATATGTAAAGGATTATAAACCTCATTTTGGAATTAAGGTTTAGCAAGAATATGGACATTGATTAAAGAATTTACACTAAACGTGATCAATGAATGGATTTATTATTGATAATGAAAATGAGTTGTTGAATAAGATGCGTTACATGGGCAAATACTGTTAGCTACACCCACTTTTGTGTTTTAGAAAACCTTGCCAGCCGCACAAGATCATTCCATATGAATGAATGGATGAATAAAATGTGCTTTTGTTGTATTCTGTCATTAGGATATTTGTGGGTGTTCTGTAGTGGGAGTCTGTGAGCTCGTTCACGTGTGCAGGTTTTATAAGATTATTTGGGATTTATAAAGGGAGCATTTCTTTGTGCATACAAACGTTTTATAAATCATCACACTATGAATAAATGAATAAATAAAATAAAACTCTTAAGTTTCCCAAGCAGAGAAAAGCAATTTGCCTCTATTGTAACAATAATTATATAATAAAACCAAAAGAGCTCGCCGAATCGTTCAGTTTTACACATTCTCCTGATTAAAACACGTGTTTTATTTTGTGTGATCCCTTCACAGAAATAATGAGAGTGTGAGATGTGTGCGGAGGAGAGATCATCTTCATTACAGCGTTTAGAGATATATTCAGCCCTCATCTGCTGTGTGAATACAGAACACAAATAACACCTGAGATGTAATACAACAAACTAACTTAGTCATTACATAATGCTCTCATCTCACAGTCATTCTGTTGTTTTTCTTAAGGATGTAAATGTATACATAAAGATGATGTACTCTTTGTGTCTCAGTGATTTCAAGTTAAAACTCATAGAGTCATAGTTTTGTGTCTTTCAGATCATGTCTGTCAGTTCTGAGGTCATCTACAGTATGATGTAATCTAGTAACTCCTAAAACTTGACAAGACTGAGGGGTTCTCCTCTTTTCTCCCCAATCTGGAACGGCCAATTCCCAATGTGCTCTAAGTCCTCGTGGTGGCGTAGTGACTCGCCTCAATCTGGGTGGTGGAGGATGAATCTCAGTTGCCTCCGCGTCTGAGACAGTCAATCCGCGCATCTTATCACGTGACTCGTTGAGCACGTTACCGTGGAGACGTAGCGCGTGTGGAGGCTTCATGCTATTCTCCGCAGCATCCTCGCACAACTCACCACACGCCCCACCGAGAGCAAGAACCACATTGCAGTGACCACAAGGAGGTTACCCCATGTGACTCTAGCCTCCCTAGCAACCGGGCCAATTTGGTTGCTAAGGAGACCTGACTGGAGTCACTCAGCATGACCTGAATTCAAACTCACGACTCCAGCGCCAATACTCGCTGAGATACCCAGACCACCTACCTGCCAATACAGGACAGAAAACTGTTTCCATCAAGCCATTTTCAACCTGCTCTCATAGAATCGCATTCATTCATTCAACCTTCATTTCTGCTAGATGATTTTTCTCGTTGTGTGTATGGCATCAGTTTCCTGGTGACATGAACACTAGAGGTGCTACAACAACAACCACGACTTTTATTCACTTTCACACACACACGTTACGAGTAAAACGGCAGATTATCAATGAATAAACACTTACTTTTCACTCTGTTCCTCGCACAGGGCTATCTTACGACATCTAAACACTTTTACTATAGTGCATGACTCATTTTAACACAATCAACTACATTTACAAGCTTGTTCGCGTGTGATCAGATTGAGCTCGACTGATAAAGGTAAAGGAGCGGGATACGAGTCCTGAAGAGCACACGTGAACCCAAAGTACATTTACATTTAGTCTGTTAGCAGAAGCTTTTATCCAAAGTGACTTACAAATAAGGAACATAAGCAATTTGTCATTCAAAGTTCAACAATATCTGCAGTATATAAAAGTCTCTTTTAGCACCACATAGTGGACATTTCACCTCAGAACTGCTACGATACGTGAAAAATATCAGAAGTCACATGAGTTTCATGAAGATCAATCAGGTTATTTCCTAAGACAAATTATAATGATTGATTTTCTCTGATTATCTGAATAAATGATCAGTATAATGGCGCACAGCTCTCTTCTCATCTAATATTCATTTTGTAGAGGTTATTATAACTCAGCTGTTGATCACAACCATAAACTACTAAAATCCTGCTGTGATCAAACAGATAAATAGATAAATCAAACATTAATAACAGTTCAATTTAGCTCGAGTGCTTGTGCAAGCCAGGAGTTTTTCAAGAGTTTACAAGTAAAAATCACAAACAGGTCATATTTCACCCCAAATGAAATGCAAGGAATGATAATTTATAATTATTTTGCATAAGAAAATGGAGCCTATTTTTACGTCTTGATGAACCAATCAGAAATGATACTGATTGAAGTCCAGTAAACACATTAAATCACAAAAAAAAAAAAAAAAAAAAAACAGTAAACACAGAAAATCACAGTAACCACAGAAAATCACAGTAAACCACAGTAACCACAGAAAATCACAGTAAATCACAGTAAACACAAAAAAAATCACAGTAAACTCAGAAAATCACAGTAAATCACAATAAACACAGAAAATCAAAGAAAACAGTAAATCACAGTAACCACAGTAAATCACAGTAACCACAGAAAATCACAGTAAACACAGAAAATCACAGTAAATGCAGTAAATCACAGTAAACACAGAAAATCACAGTAAATCACAATAAACACAGTAAACACAGAAAATCAAAGTAAACACAGTAACACAGTAAATCGCAGTAAATCACAGTAACCACAGTAAACACAGTAAATCATAGCAAACACAGAAAATCACAGTAAACACAGAAATCACAGTAAACACAGAAAATCACAGCAACCACAACCAAAAAAAAAAAAAAAAATCACAGTAAACACAGAAAATCACAATAAATACACAGTAAACACAGAAAATCACAGAAAATCACAGTAAACACAGAAAATCACAGCAAACACAGAAAATCACAGCAACCGCAACCAAAAAAAATCACATTAAATACAGTAAATCACAGTAAACACAGAAAATCACAGTAAACACAGTAAATCACAGTAAACACAGAAAATCAGTCAACACAGAAAATCACAGTAAATCACAGTAAACACAGAAAATCACAGTAAACAGAAAATCACAGTAAATCACAGTAACCACAGAAAATCACAGTAAATCACAGCAAACACAGAAAATCACAGTAAACACAGAAATCACAGTAAACACAGAAAATCACAGCAACCACAACCAAAAAAAAATCACAGTAAACACAGAAAATCACAATAAATCACAGTAAACACAGAAAATCACAGTAAATCACAGTAATCACAGAAAATCACAGAAAATCACAGTAAATCACAGTAAACACAGAAAATCACAGTAAATCGCAGTAAATCACAGTAACCACAGAAAATCACAGTAAACACAGTAAATCACAGCAAACACAGAAAATCACAGTAAACACAGAAATCACAGTAAACACAGAAAATCACAGCAACCACAACCAAAAAAAAAATCACAGTAAACACAGAAAATCACAATAAATCACAGTAAACACAGAAAATCACAGTAAATCACAGTAATCACAGAAAATCACAGAAAATCACAGTAAATCACAGCAAACACAGAAAATCACAGTAAACACAGAAAATCACAGCAACCGCAACCAAAAAAAAATCACATTAAATACAGTAAATCACAGTAAACACAGAAAATCACAGTCAACACAGAAAATCACAGTAAACAGAAAATCACAGTAACCACAGTAAATCACAGTAACCACAGAAAATCACAGTAAACACAGTAAATCACAGTAAACACAGAAAATCACAGTAACAACAGTAAATCACAGTAAACACAGTAAATCACAGTAAACACAGAAAACCACAGTAACCACAGAAAATCACAGTAAATCACAATAAACACAGTAAACAGAAAATCAAAGTAACCACAGTAAATCACAGTAAACACAGTAAATCACAGTAAACACAGTAAATCACAGTAAACGCAGTAAATCCCAGTAAACACAGAAAATCACAGTAAATCACAATAAACACAGTAAACACAGAAAATCAAAGTAAACACAGTAAATAACAGTAAACACAGAAAATCACAGTAAACACAGAAAATCACAGTAAATCACAGTAAACACAGAAAATCACAGTAAACACAGAAAATCACAGTAAATCACAATAAACACAGAAAATCAAAGTAAACACAGTAAATCGCAGTAAATCACAGTAACCACAGAAAATCACAGTAAACACAGTAAATCACAGCAAACACAGAAAATCACAGTAAACACAGAAATCACAGTAAACACAGAAAATCACAGCAACCACAACCAAAAAAAAAATCACAGTAAACACAGAAAATCACAATAAATCACAGTAAACACAGAAAATCACAGTAAATCACAGAAAATCACAGAAAATCACAGTAAATCACAGCAAACAGAAAATCACAGTAAACACAGAAAATCACAGCAACCGCAACCAAAAAAAAATCACATTAAATACAGTAAATCACAGTAAACACAGAAAATCACAGTCAACACAGAAAATCACAGTAAACAGAAAATCACAGTAACCACAGTAAATCACAGTAACCACAGAAAATCACAGTAAACACAGTAAATCACAGTAACAACAGTAAATCACAGTAAACACAGTAAATCACAGTAAACACAGAAAATCACAGTAACCACAGAAAATCACAGTAAATCACAATAAACACAGTAAACAGAAAATCAAAGTAAACACAGTAAATCACAGTAAACACAGAAAATCGCAGTAACCACAGTAAATCACAGTAAACACAGTAAATCACAGTAAACACAGTAAATCCCAGTAAACACAGAAAATCACAGTAAATCACAATAAACACAGTAAACACAGAAAATCAAAGTAAACACAGTAAATAACAGTAAACACAGAAAATCACAGTAAACACAGTAAATCACAGCAAACACAGAAAATCACAGTAAACACAGTAAACACAGAAATCACAGAAAATCACAGCAACCACAACCAAAAAAAAAAAAAAAAAAAATCTCAGTAAACACAGAAAATCACAATAAATCACAGTAAACACAGAAAATCACAGTAAATCACAGTAAACACAGAAAATCACAGTAAACACAGAAAATCACAGTAAATCACAATAAACACAGAAAATCAAAGTAAACACAGTAAATCGCAGTAAATCACAGTAACCACAGAAAATCACAGTAAACACAGTAAATCACAGTAAACACAGAAAATCACAGCAACCACAACCAAAAAAAAAAAATCACAGTAAACACAGAAAATCACAATAAATCACAGTAAACACAGAAAATCACAGTAAATCACAGTAATCACAGAAAATCACAGAAAATCACAGTAAATCACAGCAAACAGAAAATCACAGTAAACACAGAAAATCACAGTAAACACAGAAAATCACAGCAACCGCAACCAAAAAAAAAAAATCACATTAAATACAGTAAATCACAGTAAACACAGAAAATCACAGTCAACACAGAAAATCACAGTAAACAGAAAATCACAGTAACCACAGTAAATCACAGTAACCACAGAAAATCACAGTAAACACAGAAAATCACAGAAAATCACAGTAAACACAGTAAATCACAGTAAACACAGAAAATCACAGTAACCACAGAAAATCACAGTAAATCACAATAAACACAGTAAACAGAAAATCAAAGTAAACACAGTAAATCACAGTAAACACAGAAAATCGCAGTAACCACAGTAAATCACAGTAAACACAGTAAATCACAGTAAACACAGTAAATCCCAGTAAACACAGAAAATCACAGTAAATCACAATAAACACAGTAAACACAGAAAATCAAAGTAAACACAGTAAATAACAGTAAACACAGAAAATCACAGTAAACACAGAAAATCACAGTAAACACAGTAAATCACAGCAAACACAGAAAATCACAGTAAACACAGAAAATCACAGCAACCACAACCAAAAAAAAAATAAAATCTCAGTAAACACAGAAAATCACAATAAATCACAGTAAACACAGAAAATCACAGTAAACACAGAAAATCACAGCAACCGCAACCAAAAAAAAAAAAACACATTAAATACGGTAAATCACAGTAAACACAGAAAATCACAGTAACCACAGAAAATCACAGTAAACACAGAAAATCACAGTAAACAGAAAATCACAGTAAATCACAGTAACCACAGAAAATCACAGTAAACACAAAAAAAAAAAAAAAAATCACAGTAACCACAAAAAAAAAATCACAGTAAATCACAATAATGTTTCAGCATTATTCAGCAATGTTATACAGATAATCAATAACTGTTCACAGAACTGAACCCCATGAAAATCCTTCAATTCCATAATTTCTTTTTATTATTATTATTATTGCAAAGTAACTAGATCTTTATTCAGATTCCCAGCTTTAATAATATTTTCTTTAATTTTTACAAAACTCCAGAATCCCCATGTGGAACATTCCCATCGCTCCACCGGGACGTCTGTCTCAGATCAGCTGCTTTATGAAACACTGCTGGCGGCTCCATCTCAAAAGTGGATACCGTATAAACCCTGGACAATTCATGAGCGTTTAATATCTCATCTAAATGATTTCTCACTGTTTAGACTCTAATACTGTCATTAGATCCTCACTAATGAAGCTCTGTGTAATATCTTAAACGCTACATGCTAATGGCGTTATGTGTCTGCTAGCGTCTCCATCCCCATCAGGACGACGTGCGACTCTTCAGCGATCTCCATTAGAAAACACACAGCAGGTACAACACAAAACATACAGTAATGAGAAATTAATGTTCTCAAGCAGAGATGCAACAGAAACACTCTAGACAGAATCTTCGCTGGAAGCAACTAGCACACCAAATTCAAACTAACTGGTACTGGAATTGAAATGGTTTTGTTTTGAAGAAAAGCAAAAAGAAACATTTATCAAACTGCCCAAGACATGTAAGAAAACTGTGCAGGCACATTGTAACACCTCACTGGAGAACAGCTTGAAGTAAAAATCACAAACAACATCAACAACATATTTAAATGTTGTCAAATGTTTAGATATGTACAGTAGTTTGAGAGTACAGGGAGAGTGACTCCACTGAATCATTCACAGTGCATCATGGGAGTGAGCGGAGCTGCAGAGCTCTTCTGATGTGATTCTCTGATTGGTGGATCTTTCTCTTCTTCACCAGGAGTATCGCTGTTAAACATGTTTAATTTATTTATGTATTTAGCTTTGAAAAACCATGTACTGATGAAACATATACCATTGATGAACACCCTTACAAAAAATAAACTTGCCACTCGTTATTATCACATACATGAGCTTGTGATTAGCCGCAGATGTTTGCCAGAAGTTTGCAGCTCTTCACCGGTAGTGGTGAACCTTTGGCAACAATGGATAATTTTCCGCAAAGCTCATTTGCAAGTGAAAATTATCAGTGGCAAATTTGTAGTGAACTCTCGATTTTTGTAAGGGTAACCTCAGAGCTCAAGGTAGGTCTGTCTTTAAAGGGGTCATGACACCAGGAAACCGATGGAGTGTGTGCTCCGGGTAGGGAAGGAGATCTTGCCCCAAGAGAAGGAGTTCAAGTACCTCGGGGTCTTGTTCACAAGTGAGGGGACAATGGAGCGGGAGGTTGGCCGGAGAATTGTGGCAGCAGGGGCGGTATTGCACTCACTCTATCGCACCATTGTCACGAAAAGAGAGCTGAGCCAGAAGGCAAATCTACCGGTCAATTTTTGTTCCTACCCTCATTTGTTCCTATGGTCATGAAGGCTGGGTCATGACCGAAAGAACTAGGTCGCGAGTACAAGATCCTCAGAAGGGTGGCGGGCTTCTCCCTTAGAGATAGGGTGAGGAGCTCAGTCATCCGTGAGGAGCTTGGAGTAGAGCCGCTGCTCCTTTGCATGGAAAGGAGTCAGTTGAGGTGGTTTGGGCATCTGGTAAGGATGCCACCTGGGCGCCTCCCTAGGGAGGTGTTTCAGGCACGTCCAGCTGGGAGGAGGCCTCGGGGAAGACCCAGGACTAGGTGGAGAGATTACATCTCCACACTGGCCTGGGGAATGCATCGGGGTCCCCCAGTCAGAGCTGGTTAATGTGGCTCGGGATAGGGAAGTTTGGGGCCCCCTGCTGGAGCTGCTGCCCCCGCGACGCGACTTCGGATAAGAGGTTGAAGATGGATGGATGGATGGATGACACCATTTTTCATTATTTTCTTTGAGATCCACTTATACAGTTTTTAGTTTTTTGTACCAAACTGTCATTATTAGTCAAATATGATAAAATTCCACTCTGTCTGTGGATCTCTGGCTGAAGCCCATCAAGACTTCAATGTAAATGGATAATCACTATTATGATTGGCTAACATCGTGCATCACCTTGAACACAGCCATATATATTTGAATAATCCGTAATAATCAAGCTCCACAACAACCAGGGCTGGATAGGTAATCTGGCATACCAGACATTTTTCCGGTGGGCCGACACATTTTGGGGCCAATCAGGGGCGGACTGGCCATCGGGAGAACCGGGCAGGCTGGTGGGTCGGCTGTGAAACGGGACGAATCGGCTGTGATTAGCTAAAATGAGCTGACACGTTATGCAGAATGGGCCACAAACCAGCATTGCGATATGCCAAAGGGGGCAGCGATGTGCTGAAAATACAGTGACCCACCCAACAACTTTTGGGCCAGTTTCTATGTAAAATCCTGGGCCGATTTCTCATCCCAGTCTGCCCCTAACACCACCACAAAACAAAATATACATATTTTAACGCATATCTAACACATTGCATCTGGATGTATCCACACTAGCACCAGTCATGCCATGTGAAACAGTTATGAATGAACTGGTTACTTACAGTTTTGTCAGCCTGATCTCAGGAACTTTACATGACAACATGTTTACAATCCATAATTGATGTCCTGTGTTTCAATTTTGGTTTACAAAGTTCCCCAGTGAAATGTCCAGCGGTGGTGCAAAAAGCAATTGAAATAATGATGTAATCAGATGAGGTTTTAAGGTGAATTTTAGATGTTTTTTTTTTTTTTTTTTAAATGATTAAAACATACATCCCTAACCTAAAACTTTGCCCTAAACTTAACCAACAGTGTTTTAAAAGATAATTGAGACATTAAAAAAGGCATCCTTACCCAACCAAATCCTAAATCTATCCAAGAGTGTTTTATTATGCAAAAGTGAAATGAAAAGCACATTTTCTAAAGTAGTCAGCCAATAACTGGTCCGATCAGGAACATGGTTAAACTTCAGACACTATTTCCTGATGTTGGGGTACTTCATCAAGGCGAAACCACAGATGCTGGTCTTCCTCTCATATCTTCTATTGTCTATATGCCAGACGATACACAGTTCTCCCAGCCAGTGCACAGCAATGGGAAGGAGCAGAATAGACATGTTTTTAAAATTTGACCTTGTACCGTTCTCAAAAAGTGGCACACATTGCCAGAATTGCATCAAAACGGACAAAGATATCCATCTAGTTCATGTTTGCATGGACGAACAATTAAAAATAGCACAGATGGATACAAAAAGACATCCAGGACACTTTTATACCCAAAATAGCAAGACACAGAAGGGGGGTGTCCTTTTAAGAGTTATTACTTGACTTGCTGTCTTTTGAAAGTGTTGCGAGACAGTGATAATGGTTGAAGCAGTTAGTCTATTGAAGTTTATGTAGAGAAACATTTTAAAATTGTCCAGATGGGCAAAATGTCCAAGACACGACTTTCTAACTGAGTGCCAGTGGGCGGGTCAAGGGTGCTATGATGTAAAAGTAGGCATTGATGTCTTGCTGAAGAGGCAGTAATGTGCTGAGGTTTTCATCTCTGCAAAGTCACAAGATAGGGAGAAAATCCAAAGGAGTCGTTTTTGCAGCATGGTTTAAATAAATGCTGTTTTTTGAGGTAACAAGGAAGTTTTGAGTTCTGAAACTTACAATATGTTTTTTTTTTATAGTACAATAAAGTCTTACATGTCAAAAGATTTAGAACAATTTTATTCCTCATGTCATGACCCCTTTAAAGGTTTATAAGTTATGATTAATAAATCAATTCCCCAATGGAAAAAATAAATGAGATGGTTCATATCTGGAACTAGAATGTTGAGTTCTACAGTCTCCGCCCACTCCCATGAATCACTGTGTAACTAGTTAAAAGGGAAAGGAGAAGGCGAGAACCAGCTTAACAATATAAATAATTTAATACTGAACTTAACCAAAAAGACAAACACACACACAGGTGTTGGACAGCTGCCTGTAACTCTCTCTCTGTCGCACTGCCATCTCCGTTCGGCCTTATCCCTCTCAGAGGCTTGATTAGCCTGATTAGGGGCCGGAATTATTATTGGAATCACGACCCGGCCCCACCCTCCGCCACGCCACATTCCTCCATTGTTCTCTCAGGCCGGGGTGCCCACGGCATGATGTACATCACCTCCTGCCCCTTTTCCCTGGGTGGTACTTACATGCCATAATGTGATGTACCAAATTAAAACACTAATATATCAAAAGAGAGTGAAAAGACCAATGCGGAGCAGCAGCAGGAGAGAAAGTGAGGAGAGAGAGAGAGAGAGAGAGAGAGAAGGAAAAAATTTATTAATTTACTCACTGGTTCTCTGATATGCCATAGCTTGGTCCTCGGCCATTCCTCCACTGTTTAACGGACGACAGCTGTGCCTCCCTGGGAGGACTGGATGCAGTCCTCCAGCACCTGGCGGATGGCAAGCCCCATTGCGTTCCGGTGGATGGAAGGGGTCTCCCACCTCAACTGGCAGCGGCCCTCCTGCTCCAGGTGTTCGGCCATGAGCCCCTCCCCGCTCGCGTTCGGTGGCCGTTCCTCCGCTCTCAGGTGGCCAGGCTCCTCCGTCCCCCGGCGAATGGCCGTGGCTGCTCCATTTGAGGGGATGGTAGTGGTGAGGAATCTACTACGGCGCATTTCTCCTCATTCCCGGGTTTTCGGCACCAGAGTAACAATGTAAAATTGAAAGGAGGCGGCGAGAAGTGGCTTGACAATATAAATGATAATTTAATAATGAACTTAACCAAAAAGACAAACACACACACACACACACACACACACACACACACACACAGGTGTCAGACAGCTGCCCGTAACTCTCTCTCTGTCGCACTGCCGTCTCCATTTGGCCTTATCCCTCTCAGAGGCTTGATTAGCCTGATTAGGCCCTGCCCTCCGACCTGCCACAAATGAGATTAGTAGGCTCCTTTGAGATAACAAACACCTTGCCTTGAAAGCAGACGAGAGTAGACGCTGCGGTCTGGGGACGAGTGAAATAACAGGTGTCAAGTTGGCCAATTCTCACTTCACGTACTGGATCAGACAACTTTGAGATCAAAGGCAGATGTCACAGGATTCACGTTCATACACTGTTGCTGATAAAGTGGATAATATTTAAATTCTTTTGCTTTTAACCCTCTGGGGTCTGAGGGTGTTTTGGGCCCTGGAGAATTTTTGACATGCCTTGACATTTGTGCTTTTTTTAGTTGCTTAAAAACATATTAATGGCTAAAGTCTGATAACACTGTATTCAGCACAAACAGGGCTACAATAATATGTGAGCAACATGTGTGTACATGTTTGTATTTTTGAGAAAATAATGTTTATTGCATGGTTTTTGAAAAAACTAACATTTTAAGTCACTGAAATAAGGTCATATAACACATACTCAACATTTGTCCACAAGACTTTTGAGAACTCTTGTAGCCTAGAGTTTTTTTGATACAAAATGATGTGAAAGCCATCCTGATCACTAATTCATACAAAACAATATAGTAATTTAACTTTTGTAAGACAATTTTAGTGTTGAAATGCGAGGAGGCATAAATGATCATGAATATTAAGGTGATTCACACCTGAGAGACAATGACCCTCCCCTGGGCCAGAAAGGGAATCAATGTGAGGAGACTTAATGATCCAAATCAAGTTTTAAGTTAAAAGAAGTAATCTGACTATATATTTTCTTTACATAAAGACTTTACTTAATTTTAGACCTACACTACCATTAAAAGAAGTCTCTTCTGCTCACTAAGACTGCATTTTATTTGATCCAAAATACAGAAACAACATTGATATTCTGAACTCTTACAATTTAAAAGAACAGTTTTCTATTTGAATATACTGTAAAATGCAATTTGTGATCAAAACTGAATTTTCAGCATCATTACTGCAGTCTTCAGTGTCACATGATCCTTCAGAAATCATTATAATATGCAGATTTTCTAATATGGGCATATTTAAAGTGCATTTTACTCATTTAACCTGAACACATATTTGCAAGCACAAGCTTTGTTGATGATAATGAGGCGTTATAACCTCTAGTTAAAATATAATCTAAACATTCATATTATTTTATATCATATTTATATCATACAGCATACAATTTAAAAGCCTGCTTTAGCCGAAACAGCATTTAAATGTAACTAAAACTTGCTTATTAGGAAATATTTCAAATGTTAATACTCTGAATCCTGGCTGGCAAGTCTGGAAACAGTCTCACTAGTAAAATGTTCAAGTTTATATAAAATAACATGTCAGCTAATTAAAACAAATTGACTTACTCATCTGAAATTGTATCCTCGGCTGGATCAAGTCTCTCTTCTAAATACAAATGTTCATCAGAGTCCCGCTCTTCTTTACAATCCTGGAGCTTTCTCGCCTGTGTATCATTACAAACGCGCAGAAAAATGAATGAATTGTTTACATGAAACCTCTGAACACAGTGGGGGCGTATACATTTGCGTTGATCGTTTCATGCTTGTGAACACAGAGACTGCTGAAAGCTCACCCTTTTTATTTTCTTTATTTTACAAAAGCACAAAGTTTCATTGTTATTATGAGTGTACACAAATAAAAGTAGACCTTTATAGTCTCTAATGATGTTTTACACTTATCTGTATACCCAAAGTGACAGAGTATTTAAATTGTTTCTGCTGTAATGACGAAAAAAATCCAGCAGGACGCACCAGCGCATCCGTCGACCCCAGAGGGTTAAATGAAAATAAATCTGAACAAGACACCCAATCCACTGTACGCCTATAATACATGTCTTCCCATCCATTTTTAGTTTAATAAAGACATACATTTTATACATTTCAGAAATATGATACCAATCACATATCCCATACAGAGATTTCACTGTCAGTGTTGGGAATATTCACATATAATTTATTCACATAAAAACATGATATTAGAGATAAAAAGCACTTTAAAAGGGAACAAAACATCACGGTTGTTTAAGCCGATGAGCATTAAGCCGTATCGTCAGCAAATAATTTCCCAGCATGCTTGCGGTTTGCACAGTTCGGAAAAAGCAACTGTGGTGCCTGCCTGCTACAACTAAGACATTTTTTGACATACATCGTCATGACATCACAGCAAGTCGGTGATTGGTTCTGTGCAGAACTTGCTCATCTCTACACAAGTTTAAATACTTCTGTAAACTACAGACACATTCAGTGCTTTCTCATAGAATATTAATACATGATAGTGAATGTGAAGTGCTGATTTGTAGATCTGTCAAACCTCAGCAGGTCTAATCTCACTGCATGATTTTAAGTGCTTTCTGAAAGCCAGTGGCCTGCATATGTTCCTCAGAAAGTCATTCTGTTTCAAACGTTCCCTGGAGGTTCACGGCAAGTGCTCGTTATTTCGAGTTCTTTGACAAGCGGCAACTCTCACTAAAATGTCGATCTCTGGAAATGGAGAGAAGTCCCATGTGTGCCGCAAACGACCAATAGATGACGAGTTCTGGCATTCTCACAAGCTGTAGTGTGCATGAACATCACTTTCTCTGGAGGAGGGGTTTTCAAGCCTGTCAATCAAGCGAAGGGTTATATTTTAAGAAAAGATGCATCTCTCCTTGACAAGAGATTAATTAAATATGATGACTCTGAAAGAGTTTGCTTTAGAATTCATTTTGAAGAACATCATGTTTGTTGCAATTATCTCTGAACTGCAGTTTGTTTAACATCAGTCCTACTCAGTGAAAATATAATAAAGATGAGCAGCATCACAAGAGTGCAGATATTAAGAATAACGTTACCTGTGGCCTTGTGTCTACAACCTATTCTCAATCATTTGCACCACTGCGAATGTGATATTCCTTAAATTGGCACATCATGACCTCATCATCCAACTTCAATGAAATAAAGATGGTTATTTGGATTAAGATGGACATTTGAGGCATGACTGTGAGTAATTTATGGTGTAGTACAAGAGTATCTTCCATTAATGTTTACCACTGACCTTATTTTACTGATAAAAACCATCCCAAAGAGTTCACCTACACACTGACGTCACGGCTGAGCTTCTCTATTTTCTATTCGTCAAAGAGACGCCTGATGAATCCACTCTGAACACTTAATCTTACACATTTTTACAAACAATGTTGCAGCTCTGGCCCCCCACATTTAATCTGTGGTTTATCGGTTTAATCTGCGGCTCATTTATGCTAAAACCTTTTCATCACATATTTCAGTTATTCTTGCGTTGGGACCTAACGTGCCTCCACAAGCATTTAACATGCTCAGGGTTGGCAGATAAGAGATACACCCATATACATGGGGAAATTTGGGCCTACAGTTTCAGTTATTTTGTGCAATATGGCAACCATGCGTGCGATTGCACTCTTTCTAGCTCTCGCTTTTCCCTATGAACAAACCTAGCGATCTCTAGTGCGATACACTTCTGCTCATCGTTCATCTTCCCAATATGGAATGCCCAATTCCCACTTCTTAGCAACTCCTCGTGGTGGCGCGGCTACTCACCTCTCTCTGGGTGGTGGAGGACACTTCTGAGACCGTCAATCTCAGTCCATTCTTGAGGCTGCTTGTGCTGTTCTATTAAGTTTGTGAGCAAATCCTTTCAGTGATGAACTTCAATAAAATATAATCACAGATGTCGGCATCGTTGACACGTGGAGGGGTAATCATTGAGATGTAATTTAGAAAAGTCCCGTGCACCTGTATGTTAATGTGAGTCTTGCAGTAATCATGTATTGTGTTTTATTCAGTCATATGCTCAGCCTTTAGAATTGTTTTTAATGCCTAATAGGAAATTGTCATTCGTAGAGCAATACGATACTTTATCCATCACTTATACACTTCAGAAAAATGAGTACACAACTGTTTCTGACAGATACAAGAACCAAATCAATATGGGACATTGTATCTCAAAAGGAGTACAATGTGTACCAAAATATCTGCCCACCCCTGATCTCCATGAATCCTTCAAATGACCCAACTGAATCATACTCTGATGGAGAGAGCGGTTCAGTAGAGCTCAGATATCTCAACACATCAGGAAAATCTCGGGAATGGGGTTACATTCTTGGGAATGATCCCGGATAATCCTGGAAGAGTAGCAATCATTATAGTACATTTGTCACACTGTGCTGATCAAACAGTTATTCCATGTAGAAAACTCCAATGTCTTCAGCTTCTGTGGACTTTTAGAAACTCATCTAATAATGTCCACTAGTGTATATGCCAATCACGTGAGAAGTCTCTTCACAAATCAGAAATTGTGTTTTGCTTAAAATGGCAGCTAAGGCTAACATTTAGTATTATTTTATTAGAATTATTTGACAAAATTCCAACATGATCGGAAAGATGGTGGTAATGTGTGTAAAAGCAATATTCATGTTAGTATGCTCTAAACGCAGCCAGAGACACAGAAAACAAGCTGATCAATAGAAAATTAAACGCCACTGAAGCTTGTAAACAAATCTTTCAACAACGTTTAACCGACTTTACAAGCCGACAGGGTCAGTGTGCTGTGAAATAGCAGTGCAGTGTCGCTTGAGACTTATTTTACGAGCTGTACACATCAGAAAATCAAGAAAAAACTAAATGTAGCGGCAATGGCAAGCGTCTGTGGAGCAGCTTCTGAGCAAACGCAGAGCGCACATCATGTCACATTAAAGAGCATTACTGCGTTAAGCAGCAGCCAGAGGGGTGTGTGTGTGTGTGTGTGTTTGTGACGGCTTTATTACAGCCATTAATAATCCCCACAATCATTGTGGAGTGAATCACCTTGAGGTGTCGCGGTGCGGCGGAGACGAGCTGAGCTCCAGGAATATCACAGCAGGAGTTTAAACTCAAGCGCTCCGGCGGGACGAGAGTAACTGTGATTGGTTTGAGAGCACGTCGATCACTGCAGCGCTGCAGGTGTTGTCATGGCAACACGCTCTGGTGTTGATGACTGCAGGTTTCCTGAGCTGTTCTCTCACACAACGACTCGCTACAGAAGCTTCCGGATTATTCCAGATTTCACTGTCATTATAAAGCCAATAAAAGAAGTTACTGTGATGTCACACCGCAGACACCACGCTTCACAGTTCCTTTGAGCAGCAGATTTCAGTGCTGGATCCAAGCAGTTTGAATCATCTTAAATGCATTATATAATCTAATAATGTTTGTTAATTACATTATTATAAATGACATCGATGGATTGCAGTGATACAAAAATATGTAGGTTCTTTCTGAGCTATCAACAAAAGAAGTTTTATTAGGCCTGTGTAATTATGTTGGACCGTAACAGCTGATACACATCCTCACACACTTTAAAAGTCTGAGAAACACGACGTATACAAATACAAACTGCAGTCAGACATGCAATATGCATCTTTACTGCTTAAACTATTGCTCCACATACAGTATATCATTCGTATTTGACTTCAATATCATCATATATTTCATATTCAACCTTAATAGCAGCACACACACACTCACACAGACACGCACATACACACACACACAAACTCATGCACGCACACACACACACACACACACACACTCACTCACTCATACACACACAGACTCACACACACACACACACTCACTCACACACACACACACTCACACACACACACACACACTCACTCACACACACACACACTCACTCACACACACACACACTCACTCACTCACACACACACGCACTCATGCACGCACACACACTCACTCACTCATACACACAGACTCGCACACTCACGCAGACACACACATACACGCACGCACGCACGCACGCACGCACGCACGCACGCACGCACGCACGCACGCACGCACGCACGCACGCACGCACGCACGCACGCACGCACGCACGCACGCACGCACGCACGCACTCACTCACTCACTCACTCACTCACACACACACACACACACACACACACACACACACACACACACACACTCGCTTACAAAATAAACCTAACAGGGTGATCAGGAACTCAACATTAGCTGTACCAGTCATTATGAGTTCTGTTTTCTGTTCACACACACACACAAGATAAATGTTGTGAATTCACTCCGGCAGAAAAATGCAGCAGTTTTCACTCTCAAACTGTGTAAGATATTATCCATCCATCCATCCATCCATCGTCAACCGCTTATCCTGCATACAGGGTCGCGGGTAAGATATTATAATGTACAATATTGTACTGTACTATCAGGTCACATAACAGTACAGAGCCATTGTCCTGCAGCGTGTGTGTGTGTGTGTGTGTGTGTGTGTGTGTGTGTGTGTGTGTGTAGGTCACCACATCATATGTGTGTGTCTATCACAGTCAAACCATCTGTTCTGTTTTCACGGATCCCTACACAGATCAGTATGAGATGCCACGTAGGCCAAACACAAGTGAAATGCATTGCTATAAACATCAGTGAAATTATATGTATTATTGAAAAGCTTCATATAAACAAATAAAGGGATTGTCTCTTAATCACCTTTGAAATCTCTTTCAAATAGACATGTGAAAATGTCTTTCATTAACTACTGCAGTGATCATACTGATCTAACAAGATGTTCACATGATATTGTCATATTGTCACATGTCCTTTCGATAAGTTCTGTAAGAGCCAGTTTCACATGCTAATGAGAGACAATTTCAAAGGAAAAGGAAGCCGTGTCCTCACTTCCTGTTGAATCGGTGCGTGTGGTGTAGGAGGTCAGGAATTAGCTGATAAGCAGCTCCCTGTTATCACCTGTCTGGATACCCTAACACACAAGCAATCCCCCAGCACACCGTAGCAACCACCTCACGTCCACACAGAACCGCCTAGCAACTGCACAGTAACTTCCTTACATTTCCTTATGGTCTCATTTTCTGTTAATGCCTGATCTTCTGTAAAGCTGCTTTGAAACAATGTGTGTTGTGAAAGGCCCTATACAAATAAAAATGACTTAATTGACTTCCTAGCAACCAAACACAACAAGCAACCACCCAGAACACCCTAGCAATCACATAGCAATACCCTAGCGACCACACAGAACACCATGGCAACCGCCTAGCAACATCCAAGCAACCACCTAGCAACACCCTAGCAACCACCCAGAACATCCTAGCAAGTACATTACACTGGCCTTAGTGAAAAGTGCCCACCCCCATGTCTCTGCAAAGTTCTGTTGTTGATAGTTATCTCATATTACACAAAAATAAATCTGTTCTCCCATCTTGTATAGCCAAATGCGCATGCACATTCTTGATTTTATTGACAGGCGATATCTGTTTCTAAAAGGTGATTAGCTCTTTGACCTGTAAGGCAGCACTTCCTTTCTACATCCGTTGACCGTTGGGTGCTCAGAGCTTCTTGGTTGGGCGTTCCACTTTCTCCCATTCATTTAAATAGAAGTGGCCCATCTCTGATAAATAATCTCTGGTGCCACCCACACAGCGCCACACACTGAAACCTGCCACCCTCACACACCCTGCCCTCCTAACATACACACACCCTGGCAAAACATCACACGGAGTTAAGCTGCACTATGCTGGACACACACACGGACAATCAGCAGCTCTACGGTGTGCCAGCTACGTGGGCGTGAACAGAGTCTGTGGCGTTCCTGCAGGAAATGTGATTATCTTCCGCTCTGAAGGGAGTCAACTCCACACGCCACCTTTGCGTGGCAGAAAAAACCTGCTCACACGCGTGGCTCCAGCAGAAATGAGGCACATTAGTGACTGAAGATGCCTTTGAAGTTGCTTTTGGCGGAGATTAGGACGCCGGTGCCAACGGTTTTGTCTCTTGCTCTCATTTCTGTCTCATGAGTGTGACGCTCACTGAATCAGTCGCTGATGGAATTATTTTCCTCCCACACATCAAACACACAGAAGGCCTTCAGTATTTAGAGTATGATTGTATATTTACACTACCAAGAGACTTATGTCTGCTAAAGCTGTTTGTATATGAGCATGATGCATGTTTTGATCATTTTGCCTTTTAATCACATGACCTCAAGATCACAATACAACCGAGGTCAACAAAAACAACCACACCTTCACCTGGATTCACACTTTAAACGTCAAAACATCACACAATGCATTTCACTGAGTGAACAAACTACTTCATCTCTGACACAAGGGCGCTCACATTGTGTAGTTCCGCACATGTTGTGTAGTTGTTACCCATATCACTTTAGGGAGTAAAGAGCAGTCCTCCCTTTGATTGGTGAATGCTCCTAAAGCAAGCTTCCACACGTCTGCAATAACGGTGAACCTCGTTATACTTAATTAATGCTTGTCATTGGCAGGACCATACACAGGGTCTCCGCTGTCTTTACTGATCCTGCAAACTTTCATCTCCACCAACAGAGCAACGAAATATTACAAATGCACACCTGATGAATGAAGCAGTGATTGTGTAAAATAAATAGATCGCTATACACAAAATTATTGCAAAACAATCTGTAATTGAGTAATTAATTAGGTCAAATGTGTAAAACATTTGCACTGAGGTAAACTACGAGTGTTTATAAAGTTACGCTCAAATATAATGAAGTTACACTGATGAGCGGCACTAAACGATCACATTTCAGATCCTGGCACACGGACAATAACTCAAGAAGCACTTAAAGAGGGGCTCTGGGTATCTCAGCGGGTATTGACGCTGACTATTACAGAGTTTGAATCCAGGGTGTGCTGAGTGACTCCAGTCAGGTCTCCTTAGCAACCAAATTGGGCCGGTTGCTAGGGAGGGTAGAGTCACATGGGGTAACCTCCTCGTGGTCGCTATAATGTGGTTCTCACTCTCGGTGTGGCGTGTGGCGAGTTGTGCGTGGATGTCGCGGAGAATAGTGTGAAGCCTCCACATGCGCTACGCGCTCAACAAGTCACGTGATTAGATGCGTGGATTGACGGTCTCAGACGCGGAGGCAACTGATATTCGTCCTCTGACACCCGGATTGTGGGAGTCACTACTCGCGTGTCCTCGTGCATTCATGATAAGTGCAGTTTTGGGAAACACACTTAAAAAATAACCATTAATTGAACATCAATTCCACGCATCCCACCTGAGAATCTCGGCAATTTAAATGTCAAAGTCGTTTCATTCATTTTACATTTACATTTATGCATTTGGCAGATGCTTTTATCCAAAGTGACTTACAGTGCACTTATTACAGGGACAATCCCCCCGGAGCAACCTGGAGTTAAGTGTCTTACTCAAGGGCACTCAAGGACAATGGTGGTGACTGTGGGGATCAAACCAGCAACCTTCTGATTACAGTTATGTGCTTTAGCACTCTACGCCACCATCACCAACATTCACCTCTTATCGAATGAAATGAGAAACTATGACAGTATCAGGATTTTATCTGTCTTTTATATCACTTGTGGGCTCTGAAATTAACGTCGCCTCTTTTCCCTCGTAAGGAAGACGAGCGGTTAATATGAGACATTTTATTTGAATATTATTTTGTCCTTCTGTTCAAATACTCAAATAATATGAGATAAACTTCAACTAACATCTGTAAAATCAAGACAGTTTGACACTTTGTACATTTTAGGCTAAATATAATAAATATAACTGACATGACTTCTGGTGTGAACTTCAGTTCAGAGTGATAAAGAGTTCAAGTTATTCAATGATTTCTTGGTTTTATGGGAAAGGAAATGTGTGTCATGTATGGAGACTGTATGCACACAAGGTACATCTTATTGTTAGAAGTTCATTGTATATTCGCTTCGGTGCATAAGGGACCGTCTGAAAAGTCCACCCACTGCATTAAAACATCTGTGGTTGAAATGTGGTCAAAGTGTGGGGCAGCCCCGTAGTGCCGTGTTATCAGAGGCTCTTTTGTGAATCAAACAGTCCAAGAGGTCAGTAAAACTGGTTTGACATGAAGCTTTATTGTTAAAACTGTTCAGACCGGCTGGAGGATGTCCACCAGCATTAATCTTCTGGTTCAGTTGAGCGCATCGCCAGCACCATAGCAGAAACTGCTCAGGTAAATTATGATGTAGCAGTGATAAACTTCTGTTGCAACTGGAAGAATCTTTACTGGAACTGAATGTAAAGCCTGAAGAAGGTCTTTGAAATGCTGTAAACTAATAAAGATTTGCAAGCTACTTATGTTTGCACCAGCCCGCGATTGTTTATTTATATGTTTAACAGCATTAGCATTGACCGTACGTTATCAACTCAACATACTCAAAACAGCCAGTCTGACTCCAACAATCATTCATGTGATTATCTAATCAGCCAGTCATGTGGCAGCAGTGCATAAAGTCATGCAGATATGGGTCAGGAGCTTCAGTTAATGTTCACATCAACTATCAGAATGGGGAAAAATGTGATGTCAGTGATTTGGAGCGTGGCATGAATGTTACTGTGGTGGTGAGGTGTGGGAAGCTGTAAGCCCCAGGATACTTTGGGCTCACCTTCCCATCAACCAGAGGCGAGGAGTGTTGGTCATGGTTACTTATGCCCCCACTTGGGTCCAAGCACGAACATCTGCTGGACTAGAATAGTGTTGTGTATATTGATGGAACAGCGGATGCGGGTCCATGTCCTTGACACCAGGACCTACCGTGGAGCTGATCTGCCCACTGACCATCGACTTGTCATCTGTAAGATGCGCCTGCCATTCTTCCACTCCGGTGGTGGGTGTAAACCCAGGACCCCTTTCAAACCCATAGTGGCCTGGTCTAGGCTAGCTGATGAAAGTTGCAAGCAAGAATTTCTTCATCACCAGCGACTTGGTTTGGCATTGTCCCCCAATCCTACAGATGTCGAGGGGAAATGGGCGAGGTTTAGGACTGTGGCTCATACAGCTGCAATGGCTACTTTAGGTACATGGTCCAGGCCTCCCCCAGAGACCCTGGCTTACAGAGGAGGTGTTCAAGCTGGCTGAGAAAATGTGACAGGCTCACTCTCATTGGCCACAGCATCCCACGTCGGAGAATGAGGAGGCTTACCGCAGCCTTTGCTCAGAGTTTCGGAGAGTCGTGAGGTGTTGCAAGGATAGGTGGTGGTCGCGGGTTGCTGAGGAGATGGAGTCTGCTGATCCAATCTCTGACCACCAAGAACAGGTTTGCAGATTTGCTAAGCATTTCTGTGAGGTCCTGGGGGAGGGGAATCAGTGGGATAAAGTGGGGATGACCTTGCCGAGGCTGCTGTGCCTCAGATATTGGAGGAAGAAGAGAGTGGTTGGCTGAGGTGACATCTGTTGAGGAAGTACTGAAAGCGATCCAGAGTCTTAGACCGGGAAAGGCCCAGAGCAGAGATGATCTCCCAGGCGGATTTCTGAGGGAGGGTGGTGTTTGTGCACAGACTGCCCTACATGACATCATAACAACAGTCTGGACCACTGGACGAGTTCCGATTGGAGTTCCCTCTTTAAGAAGGGGTACGGGACAGACTGTAAAAACTATAGGGGCATCTCACTCCTCAGTGTGCCAGGAAAGGTCCTTGCAAGGATTATTCAATATCGTCTTGTTAGGCACGCTGAGGAGAGGCTTGTGGAGCCCCAATGTGGTTTCAGGAAAGGGCGGTCTTGCAGAGATGCCATATTATCTGTCCGTCTGCTACAGCAGAGGTGTTGGGAATTCCAGCAAGACCCACATCTCTGCTTTATTGACCTGGTCAAGGCCTATGATACCATTATGTCAGTGCATGAGTAAAAGTGTATGTGTGTGTGTGAGTGCATGAGTGTGTGTGTGTATGTTTGTGAGTGTGTGTGTGTGTGTGTGAGTGTGTGTGCGTGCGTGTGTTTGTGAGTGTGTGTGTGTGTTTGTGAGTGTGAGTGTGTGTTCTTCCTCTCTGCTCTTCACAAACTCTCAGTCTCAATGTCAGGGCAGATAGTTTGAGCACAAGGTCACTGAGCTGCTAAATCCAATTACCCAGCAGCCCCTGCTCTGAACACAGTGTTATCTGTGAACGGGGTGACAGGGTCGGGCAAGCCGGGCGTCTCTGATCCCAGCGGGACAGAATCCATCAGAGGTCTATTGAGTGCTGAGAGAATGAAGGTGTGCTGTGAATGAATGAGATCTCACCACAACATCAGCATGCGCACACACGCACGCACACACGAGCAACAGCTATTCCAACAAACATTTGCAAACAGCTTCGAAAAGCTGTGTGGCGTAAACTCACTCCAGACCAGTTCTGTAAACAGAATGAATCGATTCATCGCAAAGAGCCGACTCAAAAGAGCGATTCATTCTGGAAAAGGACGATAGCACATCATAAGAAGAGTTTGAGCATGGGTTCAGATTATCAGTGAATAATCTGCTGCTTTCAGGTGAGTGATGGATTCGGTTGAAGATTTGTGTGTTCAGATATCAGACTGATGAATCACTGGATAAAAACACTCACTGTTTCAGATATATAGAGTCAAACAAACTGCAGTTTACACTGAAACTTCAAGAAAGTGATTTTATGAACTTCAGTTTGTCATATATATGTATATCAATGTGTGTATTGTGTATAAAGCACCTGCAGCAAGTGTTCATCAGAGAGAATCAGTGAAGACTTCAATTCCTCTGTGTGTTTTCTCCTCAAAGTGAATTAAATCAAACTGTGCTGGTTTCTGGAAACGGCCGATCACCTGCTGAAAACACGGTCAAATGATTCACATCAGTGTTTGACCTCTACATGGAATAACTGCAGATCACGTCACAGATGGGAAAACACAAGGTTACCTCAGCAGGATTGCAACGATTGCTGTGATTCATCACAGAAAGACTGTTTACGGTCTCTGGATGCTTTTAGTGATGTTAAATTAGATCGGCAAAATCATTTACACTCTCAAACGTTATAAAAGCACTTACATTCATTCTTCTATTAAACGTATTATTGAGCTGCAAAGTTCTTTAAATCCTTTTTACGGTCTTTCACACTGTTTTATTTTTATGGCAACAAAGTTGTGGAACTGAATATAAATGTTAATAAGCAATTTTACTTCATAAAATCATGTTTTATCATATCAGAAGTTGACGTGGAGTCGCTTTAAACACAGTTGTATTCTCTTCAGGAACTATCAGTGGACATTACCTCAATTCAATTCAATTCAATGAGCTTTATTGGCATGAAAAACAGAACAGGAACTGAACTAGGACATGAGAACAATAATAACTATAAAGAAATAACATTATATATAGTGCTGGGAACAGGGGTAGGGGATTGGGGTCAGGGGTCATCAACACATCATGTATAATTTATTTGAGTTCTGGTTGTCCCGCAGGTTTCTACAGGATAGTACAAATCTTGCAGCTATATTTGCACATTCCTCTTTTTCCCCCAGAATAAAACACATTTTTTGTGTCGGGGTACAGTCATTGAAATCTGGGCATATGTTGTTAATTTTGGGGTAATATTTGTTTCTAATTGGTTGGTATTTTGGGCATTCTGTGAGGAAGTGCAGTTCTGTCTCAATCACTCCCAGGATGCATTGGGAGCACAGTCTGTCCTCGCGGGGCAGCCATGTCTGTCTGCGGCGGCCCGTCTCTACGGCCAGACTGTGCTCGCTGAGTCTGTACATCGTCAGTGCTTTTCTTCATTTTCTGTCAGTCACTGTGGTCAGATAGTTTGCCACCGTGTACTCTCGATTTAGTGCCGAATAACATTCCAGTTTGTGTTGAGTTTTAATGGTGTTTGTCCAATGCGTCAGGTATTTCTCCTTTTCTTTGTGTATAATTTGGTTCGGCCGAATGTTTGTGAGTGTGCCGTTATCCTGAGACTGGCCGATCTCCTCAGGTGTGACTTCAGTCAGTCTCAGGACAAGCTGGCATAGGGGACTCTTCACTGAGCTCAGATCTTGGTGTTTTAGGGCTTTATAATGGGATGTGTTGGGGTCACTTGTCTTTAGATGCTTCCAGAATTTGATGGCTCTTTTCTGAATGTTCAAAAGGAGAGGGTATTGGCCTAATTCTGCCCTGCATCCATTATTTGGGGCTTTTCTTTGGACATAAATGATTCTTTTACAAAATTCCAGATGCAGAGTTTCAATGGGATGTTTTTCCCAATTTAAATAGTCAAATTTTACAGGTGGACCCCACACTTCACTGCCATATAATGCAATTGGTTTGATGACTGATTTGAATATTTTGAGCCAGATCCTGATCGGAATATCAATTTTAATGGATTTTTTAATGGCATAAAACGCCCTTTGTGCTTTCTCTTTGAGTTCATTCACAGCCAAAGCAAAATTACCTGTAGAACTGATTTTTAGGCCGAGGTTATTGTATGTCTTTGTGATTTCAATGTTTCTGTTTGATAATGTAAAAATGTTTGTTAGTCCCTGAGATCTGGATCACTTTCGGAAGATCAAGACTTTTGTTTTTTGGTGGTTGACTGTCAGGGCCCAGGTCTGCCAGTAACTCTCCAGGTCTGCCAGTAACTCCCCAGTAACGCCAGCAACTCCCCAGTAACGCCAGCAACTCTCCAGTAACGCCAGTGTCTCCCCAGTAATGCCAGCAACTCCCCAGTAATGCCAGTATTTCCCCAGCAACTCTCCAGTAATGCCAGCAACTCTCCAGTAATGCCAGTAACTCTCCAGTCATGCCAGCAATGTTCCAGTCATGCCAGTAACTCCCCAGTAATGCCAGTAACTCCCCAGTCATGACAATAACTCTCCAGTAATGCCAGTAACTCCCCAGTAATGCCAGCAACTCTCCAGTAATGCCAGCAACTCTCCAGTCATGCCAGCAATGTTCCAGTCATGCCAGTAACTCCCCAGTCATGACAGTAACTCCCCAGTAATGCCAGTAACTCTCCAGTAATGCCAGTAACTCTCCAGTCATGCCAGCAATGTTCCAGTCATGCCAGTAACTCCCCAGTAATGACAGTAACTCCCCAGTCATGACAGTAACTCCCCAGTCATGACAGTAACTCTCCAGTAATGCCAGCAACTCTCCAGTCATGCCAGTAACTCTCCAGTCATGCCAGCAATGTTCCAGTCATGCCAGTAACTCCCCAGTAATGCCAGTAACTCTCCAATAATGCCAGCAACTCCCCAGTAATGCCAGCAACTCTCCAGTAATGCCAGCAACTCTCCAGTCATGCCAGCAATGTTCCAGTCATGCCAGTAACTCCCCAGTCATGACAGTAACTCCCCAGTCATGACAGTAACTCCCCAGTCATGACAGTAACTCCCCAGTCATGTCAGTAACTCTCCAGTAATGCCAGTAACTCTCCAGTAATGCCAGCAACTCCCCAGTAATGCCAGCAACTCCCCAGTCATGCCAGCAACTCTCCAGTCATGCCAGTAACTCCCCAGTCATGCCAGTAACTCTCCTGTAATGCCAGTAACTCTCCACTAATGCCAGTAACTCTCCTGTAATGCCAGTAACTCTCCAGTAATGCCAGTAACTCTCCTGTAATGCCAGTAACTCTCCAGTAATGCCAGTAACTCTCCTGTAATGCCAGTAACTCTCCACTAATGCCAGTAACTCTCCACTAATGCCAGGCTCTGTTGCAGCCCCTCTTTAGTGGGCGACAGGAGAACCAGGTCATCTGCGTAGAGGAGACACTTTATTTCTGTGTCATGTAAAGTGAGACCTTGAACGGGAGATTGTTCAATAGTTTGTGCCAACTGATTGATATACATGTTGAAGAGGGCGGGGCTTAAACTGCAGCCCTGTCTCACTCCTCGCCGTTGATGGAAAAATTTGGTTCTTTTGTTCCCAATTTTAACAGCACATTGACTGGCTGTGTACATTGATTTGATCACATCATAAGTTTCTCTCTCTGCGTTACTGTATGTCTCTCGCTCGCTCTTCTTCTGGAGTGGAAAGGTGTTTTTGTTTTTTTATTCTGGGAGACCTGACCGTCCTCAATGACAGTTTTAACAGTATAGCTCATTCTCTCTCTCACTCTCTCTCTCTCTCTCACACACACACACAAACACACACACACACACACACACACACACTCACAAACACACACACACTCACAAACACATACTCACAAACACACACACTCACACACACACTCACAATCACACACTCACATGACACTCAGCACTTTTAACGAGAGCAGTGTTTTCCCTCAAACATATAAGACTCTTCAATCTGACTGTGATTTCGCTCCAGTCTTGTGTCGGTCTAAATAAAGCACAAGTGAGCATCTGGATTAATGGACGTGTTGTCATTTCCTCTTCATTTACATGATCAATGTGTCTCTGCGGGTGAGAGTCCAACCATGTGACTTGCATTTCCAAACACACACCATCTGTCGAGTCCCTGTGGTAACGGCTAACGCAGAACGCACGGACGCCTCAGAGGGTCAAGACTCAACGCGGACAGACGGCTTCAATATAAATCCATCTGAAATACAAACGCAAGAACACATTTATATGTTCATTATGAGTGTGTGTGTATGAAGGGTTCTTTTCTTCATGTGTGTGTGTGTGTGTGTGGTCATGTCTCTTATCTCTCTCTGCCAGACACGTTCAGCGCACAAACACTCGTCTGCCTGCAAGCCATCCATCAGAGTCCTGGTGAAATGTCAGAGCGAGCGAGCGAGCCAAGGGTGTGAGCGGTCCTTCCCCATCAGCTCTTATCATAACTCACCTGCACCAGCACAGAACATGCTGGGAAACCAACATCCCCTCTCTCTCTCTCTCTCTCTCTCACAAACACACACACACAATGCTTGTGCCAGGCTTTGTCCACCTTGAAGCCATGTGAAGTGTCAAAAGCCCGCTGGCAGGAGGTCACGGGGCAGATGCCACGGGTCGACTGACTGAGATGACTGGCTGATCTGTACTGGTAATGGTACTGTGTTGGGATGATGTTGAGAATTACTGGTCTGTCGTGTGTGGCAGATGTGCGGAGGTCGAGCTCCCATCAATCGTTTCCACTGAATGACTAAATGGCGCTCATGAACGGTTTGAAGAGCTCCATTTCCTCTGTATCCGTCCAAATGTCAGGCACAGTACTGCAGCTGGCCAAAACCACCCATAATTAATATTCATGAGCACCCGACCAAAGAAACAGAAATAAAGGAGACTGTCGAGAGATGAATCGGATGCCACGTGAAACACAAACACAAATCCTCCTTCAAATCTGACTTAATGAGAGTGAAACATCAAATCCACTGAAGAACTGACATGTTTCTCTACTGCTCACAGCTCTCTGAACATCCTGACACACGACTCGTGACCCGACGATTGCGCTCAAACATTCCCCTTTACTGGCAGCTGTGATTGGCCACTTGAACTCTCACTTCCTGTATAAGTGGAGCAGATTTCATGCTGATGTCAAAGTCTGAGTAAACAAGACGTTTATGATAAACACAGATAATCACTACAGCTCGTCTGTCATTGTCTATCAAATACACGTGAATCACACGTGCACACACGTGACCTCTGACTGGTGAAAATGGAAGTACTCCAACTCTAATATGCAGAACAGTTACAGATATTAAAATGCTTGGAGATCATAAGAGCCCACAGTGACAGATTCACACTGAAAATAATCCAGCATCACCATGACACAGACCACATGATCTTTTAATGTGAAATATATGCTTGTGTTGCTGTAACATGAAGGCATTGTGCGGATGTTTGTTTGAGCGTTTGCTGCTGTTGTGTTGAATACGACTCGAGTGACACGTGCCGCTGTCGTAAGAGTCCCGAAAATATCATTATTGATTAACACTTATTTCATTAAAAGCAGTCATGTAATGACAGGGACGATACACATTGTAATGAAGTAAAAGTACATTTTATTCATCAGAAAGTTACTTAAAGTAAGAGTAAATGTAACACATTACTACCCACCTGTGTTCATGTGCCACTTTTGAACTATCTGAACCTTGTACATTTTTGCATGCTGAAGCTCTCAGGTATGTGAGTTTAATGTCCATTAATAGTTCCTGATGAGAATAAAACTCAGTAAAAACATTCATCTGTGTGTTTAAAGCCACTCCACGTCATCTTCTGACTCAACCAATCACGGGAGTTTGGGGGCGGGGCTAACTGTTTGTCAGGAAACCTGTATGAATGTCATTATTTTTGAACTTAGGTTTTGCAAGAAATGACACACTGATGCTTTAAATAGATTCTGAATCATTCAGTGCAATTAGAAAATTAACTACAATTGATGAACCCTGAAAACCTGTGTGTTTCAGATGAACATGAACAGCAGCACGTCTCTATGAGCTTGAACACATACACACATACACACTCACTCACGCACACACACACACACACACACACACACTCACACACACACACGCGCGCTCACACGCACGCTCACACGCACGCTCACACACACACACACACACACGCGCGCACACACACGCACACTCACACACGCTCACACACTCGCTCACGCGCACACACACGCTCACACACACACACACACACACACACGCGCGCTCACACGCACACACACGCGCGCGCACACGCACACTCACACACTCGCTCACACACTCGCTCACACGCACACACACACGCTCACACACGCACACACACGCTCACACGCACACACACGCTCACACACACACACACGCTCACACACACACACACGCTCACACACACACACACGCTCACACACACTCACACACGCACACACACTCACACACACGTGTGACGGGTCGTTCAGGAATGGTTTAAGCAGCTGTATTATTTATTTGCTGTAGAAAGCGCTTTTAAATGGCTTTATTATTGAAAAAGTTGCACATTTTAATGGAGTTATTATAGAAAGTGCAGCTGTTTTTCATTCGGGATGTTGTTTTCCGTCTGTAAGGGTCATTAGCTTCTTACACCACAACAACTTTTAGCTGAATTACAGAATTTGACAGATTGATATTTTTCTGTTCCAGCTGTATCATAATCCAGCTAACAAACACAACGAGTATTAAAGACATTCATTCTGTTTCACTGTTCTGCATAGAAACCCAACAATTATGTTCAGTTGAAATGACTTTTCTGTGATCACAAATGTGATGTTTAATTCAAAACTGTAAACAAAATCGGACATTTAAACTAGTAAAAAAGAGATTTCTATCATTAATATCTGCACGATGACATGTTGAAAGAGTTTGTGAATGTCCATTTTAACTTCGTCTGTAGTAAACGCTGAATCAACCACAGCAGAAGAAATTATGAATTATTCATAAAATGATCTCAATGCTAATGTCAAAGAATACTCTATATACACTTTAGCAAACGGATGGTTTTGTTTGTCTGCAGTTTCCTGGTGGACACTAGAGGCGCCTCAACAACTGTGTTTTATTGACACACATGACGAGGACAACGACTGATTATTAATCTGTTACTCACTGTTATGATATCAAAACACTTTTAATATAGCGCATCATTTGACACCCGACACATATACTCCAGTGGACATAATTATTTACAACATAAAAAAAAACATTAAAAAAATTATACTTACAAAAAACAATAAGAATACACGTTTAAAACTACACATCCCTCCCCGAGAACCCTCCAAAAACGCCAAATATCTGCCCCACTTCCTATTAAACAAATCCCATTTCCCCTGCCTTCTTTATATCAGCTCCTCGAATGCCGTCGCCCGCTCATCTCTGTGCACCACTCCTGATATGAGGGCGCTCCGGACGACTTCTATTCCCTAAGAATGATCCATCTCACATCATGAAAGGATCGGATGTGTGAACGGCGAATTACACGGAAGAAGATCTCGTGTTATGCGAGGAGTAAAGAAAGGATTTCTTGGAAGAATCGCAGCATTTTCTTGTTGTGAATTCGACGAGAGAAACGTGATCGATTCAAGGAATACAAGAAACTCTTACACTCTTACTATTGCTCTGATGTTCCCGTTCAAACTGAGAATAGATGCTAAGATGGCCAGTCAAATGGGGCAACTCACTGATCATTCGTTTGACTGCCTGAGGAAACTGAACGGCCTTTTTATTTTTTATTTCTGTTGGTTCCGCTAGCGGCTAGAGCTTGTTTTATGGAGGACCACACCTTCGGGACAGTTATGAGGATGAATCTACAGGCTGGGAAGTTCTGTATTTCCACGTCTTCATCTACTGATGTGGATATTAGAAACTTTGTGGAACCATTAGATCTCCCTAAACTGACGACTGAGCAAATCAAGTCTCTTGAATCTGAGATAACCTTGGAGGAGCTTGGTAAGACCTTGCCTACACGGAGTGTTGAGATCATATGAAAATTTGGTTCAACATTTTGGGATTCCCACATCTCAATTTTTAGGTATTTACAGCTGCAACACCTGCTCTGTACTATTTTGGGGAGTAGCATACACCCCCAGATCATATCACCCAATCATAACTCTGGTTAGGACCCAACTTTTTAAATATTTTTCTCCTATATTAATGACCACCCCATCGTCTAAAACACAGAGTCTCGAAATTTGAGTGTCCAATACGTCACACAAAAGACTCTGAACCCTCAACCAAAATCCTTGGATCTTAACACACCACTATAAAAACATTGGTAGTGTCTATATCTTCTGATTGGCATCGCCAGCAGGTGGGTGTGTCTTTAAGTCCAAGCCTATACAATCTATAGGGGGTCCAATCTATGTAAAATCTTAAATTGCATAAGATGCACCCCTTGAATCTTTAGATGCAGACTTGATGATTTTTATAATCCTATCCCACACTCCCTCCTCCAATCCCAAGATTAAATCTTTCTCCCATAATCTCTTGATAAAAGTTAAAGCTCTGCCACCAAACTCTGAATTATCAGGGAGTAATACACTGATGCCTCATGACCTTTCCAAAAAGCAGTAATCACCCCTCCAGAGTATCTGCTGCTTTAGGGGGGTCTCCAAGATTATATTAAGATCTATGCATCCACTGATCAATGATCAGGTCGTACTTGGACTTGATCCTCATCTGCTTTTTTTATATTCTAATCATGTTTCTACGAGTAACCAGCAAAACTGCACACCTATTTACAACGTATAAACACTGTACTTTACTTTTTCCTCCACTGACTTTAACTCAATAAATATTTGGTATTTGAATGAAACAATATTTGTGCTATTTGTGCTCGAAAAACTCGAAAGCTTTGTGATCTGTACGTTTTGACCGCATGTTTGACCGCATGAATAAACCAATGCAGAACAATAAATGGAACAATACGGAGCCTATGGCGTAGACTTGAAGCAGAAGAATAAACCTTCCAACAGATGCTGAAGGTTCAGGGGCGTTCACTCTCTGAGACGTCATCAGACCTCTGATTGTGTCACACAATCAACATTTTATCTGGTTCATCGAGAGCGCCGATATGAGCTGAAACTGCAGAGATTATCTGATTGTTGAAGTGTGCTCAATTCAATCTACTGTCTGTCTAACATGTTTGTAAGTCACACTAACATTTACACTAACTTTTGTTGTATTTTCAGCATGTTGTTTGTGTACAGATGTGTCGTTACATAAGCAGTATTTTACGTCAGTATGAGTTCAGATATTTCTAGTCATTCACAATTAGCAAATGTCTGTAATTGCTGTAATTATGTAACACATTTACAAGAATCCGTTGCCAAGATACCTGTCTGAGACGAGAGACCAGAACCAGACTTGATCTGGGACGTGAAGTGATTTATCAACAGTGAGGGTGCGTTCACTCTTGCTTCGCTTCAGTCGTCTCAGAGAAGTTCAGAAGTATTTAGATTTAAATATGAACACCCCAAATAAACATGCACATTATCTGTAACGCCGGATTCATTGGAGAGGAAGTTTTGAGTTGTGAAAGTTCCAGATGCTTTCAGAGTACAATGAACTCTTTCATCTCAACAGATCAAGAATCATGACACAAGCTCGTTTATACACACTTTCATTGCTTTCAGGTGATTCGAGTGTTTCTCGCCTACAGCAGTGACTCACCCTCTTGAATCACTAATGCAAATCTACTTCAAAACACAAAAGATCCCGACAGAAACGTGCGAGTTTAAACCGCAGCTTTTGTTCAGACAAAACTGCATCGGAGATGAAATATTCACAAAACACACACAGTAAACACTTTACATGAATAGAAATGAAACTTTTTTTCAATAACTTCAGTGAAAGTTGGTGATTTCACTTCAGAAAATAATACATGAACCATTTCATTTATATTCTTTTTATTTGATGTTGATTTTTGTAACCCTTTTACCACACACACACACACACACACACACACACACACACACACACACACACACACACCCCTCATTAATATGCAGGGATATCAAACACTCTCTGATTATTATTATAATGAATATGCAAATGAATATGCAGATCTTTAATGCACATTTATTTCTGCAGTTTATCACATGAGCAGGAAGGTCATCAAGTGCAGCGTTGTCATGGAAACCACAGCAACTGATCTCAAATCAGAAATGACAAGAAGTTCAGAAGAATGATCTGAAGTGTAATTCTTAAGAAGGTCTTGTTTGTGTGAGGAGGTTATCTTATCGAACCAGAACCCTAAATCTATTTGTTGTTGTTGTTGTGTAGCACCTGCTGATGATGTTTGGTGTTTTTACTGTAATGAGAACGTGCATCTGTAAAGCATGGCTGGTCACCACATTAACAAGCTTCACAACAACATTTATTGTCTGAATTTATTTATAACATGGATTGAAAGCTGAAAAGAACATAAAACACAAACTGTGTTTCAGTCACATATGAAAACAATAATTCATGAAACATCTTTGGGTCATTATAGACACCTGTGAGGTTATCATAACTTCAAGATGTTATTTACAATGATTTTGAATTGCATTTTTATTAAGAATAGATTTATTATTTAAAATGTTCACAAACAGTACATCCAGAGAGCTGATCATTTACACGTGTTTTCTGCAGAGCTGTATATATATATATATATATATATATATATATATATATATATACTTATTTAATATCTGTTTTTTATGTCTGCAGTCACTGATCTAGAGTCAGTCTATCCTCTTCTCTCTAATAATTGATGTTTAATTTGAGTTGTGAAACTGATCCTCGAGCAGCAATCAGAATTCCCAATTGATACGGATAAATACTCGCCACAACATCACATTTCCTCACTGCACACGCTTGAACACACTTACACAAAGCCATTCTCGCTTCATTTGTCATATTAAACTCAACTGTCTTTTCTGGACACTCTGATAAATGTTTCATTTCCTGTCGAGCGGTTCAAAGGGAACATATTTGACCGGTTTATAATAAAATCATCAGTTTTCAGCAGTTTTAATGCTGTCAGATTGATTATAGCTTCACAGGACCCTGTGTACTTTAGATAACCATGCTGTAAGAACGCTCTACACAAGTGAACTCTGACCTTTGAACCCCGCTGTGTTTGTGTGCATAAACACACGTCTCTACAGTCAAACATCGTTTAAAGATAACAAATCTGGTCAAGTTTATAAAAGACATATCTGAACATGAGTTCTAAAAACATCTCAGATCCACTCTTTTCTGTTTATTTATATAAGTTTCCCTAAAATGTGAAGTAGAAACCTGATCATGATGGTCCTTGAGGCACATTGTGTTCCCCACGAGGAGAAAATAACTTGCGAGAAATTGCACATCTCTGTCTCAAACAAGGAAGCAAGACTGACATTGTAAATATGACACATTTAACCACTAGTTGCTAGGCAACCATTCATTCTATCCATCCCAAAATTATACAGAAACGCAATTAGCCACAGATGCTTTATCTGCCTGTAAAGTGTGTTTAGATTTCACTCCAGGGATAAAAAAAAAAAAAAAAAGAGAGAGAAATAAATAAGAATAAAAATAATAATTAAGTAAAAAATATGGGATGAATATAGTATCAAAATTATCCACAAACGTGTAAACACTTCAAATCAAATCACTTTATTGTCACTCTACCATGTACACAAGTGCAACAGTAGGTCATGACAGTGACGAGACATATACCAATTACAATAAATAACATATATACACAACAAAATTTACATATCAAATGTACACATACTTACACAATCCTATTATACAATGTACAGTAAACAATACACACAATATAGAATACACATACACTAGATAAGGGTATATAAAAATATATATGCAGTAGTTATATTGTGGAGAGTATAATTGCGACAGTCCAGTGTGAGATATAAGATTAATAAAGTGCAGTGCTGATTGTTGATTGTGAGAGACTGTCATGTAGTCGGGTGGTGCGGGTCCTGATGCTGCGATACCGCCTGCCTGATGGAAGCAGTGAGAGCAGCCCATGACTCGGGTGACTGGAGTCTCTGATGATCCTCAGAGCTTTTTTCACACACCGACTGTTATATATATCCTGGAGGGAGGGAAGCTCACCTCCGATGATGTTTCTGGCAGTTCGCACCACCCTTTGCAGGTCTTTGCGGTTGTGGGCGGTGCTATTGCCGTACCAGGCGGTGATGCAGCCAGTCAGGATGCTCTCTACAGTACTGGTGTAGAACCGTGTGAGGATGTGTTGGTTCATTCCAAACTTCCTCAGCCGTCTCAGGAAGAAGAGGCGCTGGTGAGCCTTCTTCACAACGGCCTCAGTGTGGACGGACCATGTGAGTTCCTCAGTAATGTGGACACCGAGGAACTTGAAGCTGCTGACTCTCTCCACCGGTGCTCCATTAATGGTGATGGGGCTGTGTTCTCTGTCTTTCTTCCTGAAGTCCACCACAAGCTCCTTGGTTTTACTGACGTTGAGGAAGAGGTTGTGCTCCTGACACCAGCGTGTCAGAGTGTGCACCTCCTCTCTGTAGGCTGTTTCATCATTGTCAGTGATCAGACCTACAACCGTCGTATCGTCAGCAAACTTAATGATGGCATTGGAGCTATGTGTCGCCACACAGTCATGTGTGTACAGGGAATACAGGAGAGAGGCAGCGGTGTTCACGGCGGAGTTTTTATTCCGTTTGTAGTCTGTGATGGTGTTAATTCCCTGCCACATACTTCTGGAGTCAGTGGTGTTGAACTGTCCTTCAATTTTGTGCCTGTACTGGCGTTTGGCTGCTCTGATAGTTACGGAGGGCATAACTGGCTTGTTTACGCTCCACCGCGTTCCCGGAGTTATCCATCAACTCGATAAATGTCATACATGCATCTTACTATCCACACACTTGTGTCTGTGAAATTCTGAATTAAATTAATGTGCAGTGATTTGTACAAATACTTGATCCACAAATGCATCTTTGATGTTCCCGTTTTTGGACGCCTGGTGGGTCCTGTCACTGTCAGTCGGGGTTTTGTTCTGATAGGGCCATAGCATTATCCGGCCATGTGTGTCTACGTGTGAGTGTGCGGTCCCGGTTTTATTCCCGGCCGCGCGCTCTTCAGTCTGTTGTGTTTCATGTCTGGAGTATGGTGTCTGGTTCCTGACTTCCTGTCTAGTTCAGTTCCGGTCTGTGTTGGTACCCAGACATTCATACTCCTTGTCTGTCTTTCAAGTCCACGGATACAGGTTGTGCTCGCTTTGCGCTGCGTGCACGGGTCGTGGGCTGCCTTCCTGTTTATGCTGAGGTTTGGTCACTTCAGTAAGGTGTCGGGTGTGTGGCTGAACTCTCACACAAGTGTCTGCTCTCGTCTGGTTTGTCGACTGGCATGAGTGTATATCGCCTCATTATCTTGGTGATGTGTGCTCAAGGGATTTTGTTTATTTTTATTATTAAAGTATTTTAGTTTTTTACTCTGCGTTTGGGTCCTTACCTCTCCCCAAAACCCTAAGAATAACATTTGTGTCAGCCATTGTGCTTGATTTGATATGACAATGACAATGTTGCAGAGCCTCATTTGGTCAATGTCACCAGAAAACTGTGGCAAAATGAAAAAAGCGTCATATAAAAGTCAGTTTGCAAAAATGTATATAGAGTAACCTTCATTCTATGAGACCAGGTTGCAACCGTTGTTTTGGGAATATTGTATTATTTACAGTCATGCCAATAAAGCCACTTTGAATTAAATGAACCAGGAAGAGCCTCAAACAAACACATTCAAAACCAAAATGTGTGACTATAGAAAACAAGTCAACATTTATGGACACATCCCTTTTATCATTTCTATAAAAATAATCTACAGTAAGCAAGATTAAGACATGACACACTTATCTTGTCATTTCTATAAACAATCAGCATGAACGCTTGAGTTCAGCTCAATGAATCAGACAAACATCACATGAGTCATAGCACCAATCACCAATATTCTCATCTGGCCTGGCCCATTTAGGAGAATCAGAACTAATCCATAATCTGGTTAAATTGATCCTCTGTAATCTGTGATAACCCCAAACTTTAATCTCATATCTACAGAGAACATCAACCTTCCATTTAATGGCCAAGAGAAGATCAAAAATCCAAGAGTTTCCGACTGTCGTGAAGTTTAATCCAGAATGTTCCAGAGGGGGAAGATCACTGGCTGGAATGAGACCGATAAGAACCGTCTGTCTGGAGTCAAATCAAACATCTCCACACAAACTCACAGAAGCTCTCAGTTATTTCAGAACACATCGACTAATTCATTTGGGGCAAATCTCATTCTGTACTTCCAGTAAGAGCATCAGCAGTGGGAAGTTAGTGAAGAAACATGACAGCTTCAGAGAGAAACGGGGTCATTCTGTTCTCAGATCATCCATTTGCAGGCATTCTCTGACAGCGGGCGAACGGCTCAGTGTTGCTCTGTACGGTTCCTCCCCGCGGGCACCACAGACGCTCGTCTCATCAATCTAACGACGACCCGGTCAGAGATGCTAATTAGACCAAACCCCTGAAAATAGGCCATCCAACGCTGAGACCGACTGCCAGGACACAAAACTAGGTTGGTCAACATTTAACCATCCACCTGAAGAACAGCTGCTCAAGGAGAACATCGGAGAAGATCCTCAACTGATTATTCATTAAGAAACTGTCCCACTACACTCAACACAAGCACGGTCTGTTCACAAGGAAAATGGCCTTAGGGTTAGAAAGATCACTCCCATCTTTCATGGAAAAACCAGTTGGACTTTGGGTTTGGTGCTGGATTATGTCACAGATATAATCTGTGCAGTGGAGTAATTCACCTCACAGATTGACACCACCTACTCATTACTGTCTCAACTACATGTTTCAGTTGTGTGACAGTAGTTCTGATATTTCCAGCTTTCCAGTAACGAGCTTCATTTACCAGCGAGTATCACTGAAGAATCACAAAATGCTTCATTATATTGTAAACACATCAATGGAGTTGAGTGTTCAAACACACTCATCTGAATCATGCTCTCATGTAGCACTGGGAAAACTGAATCAGTTACGCGAATCACTTCATTCAAACAGTTCACATGAAAGATTCCCTTGTGTTTGATGTTGGGAACTCCGATTCATTTAAGTGAGTCGATTCATTTGGACAGTTCCTGTAGTGGACAAGTTCGTATAAAAGATTCACTGACTGACTCCAGCCCCTCTGTCAGCCTCGTTTCTCACTATATTTCCATTTTCTAGTTGTATTAGTGTATGTGAAGTATAAATGTATGTTCTGTTTAATGTTGTTGCATGATTTTACTATAGTAATAGTGTAGTTACCCTGACTGTGGTAAAAGACATGGTTATTGTTGTGGTAATAAAATATATCGATATGTATTGATTTCTGCAATCAGACCTGATTAAATAACATCAGCCTTTTTAAACATCGCAACATGTTTTTATCTTTAAATAGATTCAGTATAGTTGTAAATAACACATTAAAACAACAGCCGGTTTCCTTCGAGTGTTTCTCAATTTAGTGAACACTGTAAAGATCTAAATCAGTTTGATTTCTTTCTTAGTTCTTGAAGTTTCTTTGACTTTACCATAGACGAAATGCGCAGAATGACCTCTTCCTGCAGTTTGAATTGCATGTCGAAATGACCAATGAAAAGTTGTTTAATCAGGCTGTTTAACAAGTATCTCCTTGAGAAGCATCACAACACGTATGTACCGTCCCTATGTTTTGAAGAGCGTCATCTAATTTCCCTCAGCTGTGCGGCTGAAGTTGTGTGAAGAGATTGAGTACAACGCTCTGAGATTCCCCAAATCCATTCATGCACGCACAATGTCAGGTGGCTTTAAAGAGTAGCCTGTACCACACATTTCCATCTTTGCCAAACCGTGAGTAAAAGCTAATTATGTCAGTCAATTATGTGATGGACCGGGAAACCGAACTGTCCACTCAACCGGACAACAAACCAAAATCATACAACTGATTTCGATATAAAATAGTACTCAGATAACATGCACTAATGGATTCTCCAGCAGTCGATAACCTATCAACTATAGACGAGTCAGTAACTGAGCATGCACCATTGAAACCCATGATCAGAAAACTGTCCAATCAATATGACAGAAATTAATTATATTTTTTATTTATTTTGTGAGATTGTTTCTGAGGAAATTGAGAGCTGCAGTTCATGTCACACAGTGATTGTGCAGCAGATTTGGGACACTTGATGTTCAGGACAGCGGTGTGTTCTCTGGAGAACACTAGAAACACTCGTCTGACCGCAGCAGGACGTCCAGCTCAGTGACATTTACACATCAAGAGTGTCACTGCAGACCTCCACTGACCAGCACAACTACACAAATATCACACGTCTCCACATCTCAACAGCAGACGACCTTCATCAGCAATCATCTTTCTAGTGCGAGCTCAAGTTCTAAAATATTCCTAAAGAAAACCACCAAATTAAAGAAGACTGGGTCTCATTCACCAACTGTGAACACACACACACACCTCTGCAGAGTTACCATGGTGATGGCCCTCCTGAGGCATGCTGGGAAGGGTAATTCATCACCTGCTCTGCGTCCTGATAGAAGAAAACATCCAGATCCCAAACACATCCTGCTTGCAGGGGACTTATGGGTAAATACATCTCTCCTCAGTCTGGTGTCATTACATCTCTGTCAGATAGCAGGATGACACTCTTGGGAGGGTTTAACCTTTCAGCTTTCACCCATAAGGTCACATGAGGGCCGTAAATCTGTTTTTCTTGAGATAACTAAAGGTGTCCCCCAGGGTTCCATTTTGGGACCTATTTTGTTTTCCTTTTTTATAAATAACTTTTGTAATGACATTCAAGCATAATTACACCTGTACGCAGATGACACTGTGATTTATACATATGCTCCCTCCATAGTGCAGACAGAGCAAGAGCTTCCAAACCTTCCCAAAAGCTCATTTACAGCATGCTGATGTCAGCACTCTGACGTCCGATGGTAAATCCACTGAAAGGTGCTCGTACAACAAGCTTTTATTTAATACTGCTGATCATATTGCTAATCTAGTTAGGAAGCTCAAAGTAAAGATTGGCTTTTATTTTAGAAATAAATCTTGCTTTTAATGGCAAGAATAAACAATGTTTGTGCCTGTGATTGATTACGGTGATATATTGCACATGCATGCAGCCTCCTCGATGTTAGGGAGCATTGATTCAGTGTACCATGCATCTCTACGTTTCATTACAATGCATAGTCTCTCCTCGCCATTGCATTCTTTATGATTTAGTGGGTTGAACATCACTGACCAATCGCAGACTATACTTGTAATCTTCCAGCTAACCTCTGCACACTTCTCTGTCTTTAGTAATTATCAACTGCGCTCTTCCAAGTGGTTGCTTAGACAGATCCCGGGAAAACTGCTTTTTATTACTATGCTCCTTGGACATGGAATGATCTACAGCAAGATCTAAAATTAAACTTATTTGTCTCCATTGATGAATTTAAGGGCATCATAAAGAATAAGGTGAAGGAGGCATGTTCATGTTGATGTTTATATGTTATATTTTAATATGTTAAATATGTTTGTGTGTTTGTTTGGCAGCTACCTTGACCAGGTCTCTGTTATAAAATACATATTTGATCTCAATGGGACGTCCTGTTAAAATAAAGGTAAAATAAATACAAAAAACATACAGTACATGTGGGACTTCACTGTGAATGAGCCGCTGACAGTGTTGTTTATGTGCACACGCTGTCTGCGCTGTTTAAACACTTCATTCACTGGAATTACACACACAAGGAAATGTTCTGCTGATCACAACTCAAACTCTTCCATTCCTGAACTTCAGTGAGACATTGAGGAGGGTGAAAGCTGTATAAATTATCACCAGATTAAAGCACACACACACACACACACACACACACACACACACACACAGACAAGCATACACACACACACACACACACACACACACACTGACAAGCATACGCACACACACGCACACACACACACACACACACACACACACACTGACAAGCATACACACACACACTGACAAGCATACACACACACACACACACACACACACACTGACAAGCATACACACACACACACACACACACACTGACAAGCATACACACACACACACACACACACACACAGACAAGCATACACACACACACACACACACACAGACAAGCATACACAGACACACACACACACAGACAAGCATACACAGACACACACACACACACACACACACACACAGACAAGCATACACAGACACACACACACAGACAAGCATACACACACACACATCTCACACACACACACACACACACTGACAAGCATAAACACACATATACACACACGCACGCACGCACGCACGCACACACATTTTACTGTGTCCTTAGATAAAACCATCAA
>JAVLUX010000099.1:6557500-6572500 GCA_032164185.1 Moxostoma hubbsi
GATGTCGTCAGCACGGGTGATTAACATGACTGATCGAGCACACGTGTGGACTCAACGGCTCTCCAGGGATTCTCTCCACTGGTAAACATTCAACGCTCTTTCAGGGAAGAGGAAGTCCCCGTATCTGTGCAGGGACATTATGATGAGTGTCACACATGGGCTGGGTGTTGATACAGACTTCCCGATTCGTTATCGATTGGGTAATGTCACTTAATGTCCCTTTTGCTTACATTCAAATAAAATCTCTCAGCTAATATATATACACTGTAATATATATATATACACGATATACAATATACACTGTATACATATATATTTACAATATACAATATACACTATATATATATATATATATATATATATATATATATATATATATATATATATATATATATATTTTTTTTTTTTTTTTTTTTTTTTTTTTTTTAATCATTTTGGACACATATTAGCTTTTAGAGTGTGTGAGTGCATGTGTGCGTGTGTGTGTGCATAAGTATGTGTGTGTGTAAGTGTGTGTGTCTGTGTATAAGTGTGTATGTGTGTGTGTGTCTGTGAGTGTGTGTGTGTGTGTGTGTGTGTGTGTGTGTGTGTGTGTGTGTGTGTGTGTGTGTTCAATGTGATATCTTAAAATACAAACACAGGCAAAATTTAATGAGGACACACTGACCTGCTGATGGCCAAACACACACTTACAGTACAGGTCAGAGTGTGACAAATGAACACACACAGAGCCTGGAGCTGACAAATCTCTTTATCTGAATGTGTGTGTGTGTGTGTGTGTTGGCTCACATACTCTTCAAACCAAAGTCACTTCAAACATCTCATGAATGACCCCTGACCTCACAGACACTCTAGAATAGATACAATATATTGAAAAATCATGATTCTTTCACAAGATTTTGCTGGCAATCGAAAATAGATGCAATGTCAAGTTATATCTCTATACTAGACGAACGGCTTTGACCGTTATCATGCATCTCGCAACTGTTTTAAAGACGCAATGTCAAGTTATATCTCTAAAAATTATATTTTCATTAACCCTCTGGGGTCGACGGACGCGCTGGGGCGTCCTGCTGGATATTTTCGTCATTACAGCAGAAACAACTTAAAATTCTCCGTCATTTTGGGGTATACAGATAAGTGTAAGACATCATTAGAGACTATAAAGGTCTACTTTTATTTGTGTACACTCATAATAACAATGAAACATTGTGCTTTTGTAAAATAAAGAAAATAAAAAGGGTGAGCTTTCAGCAGTCTCTGTGTTCACGAGCATATTTCAGAAACACGTCACAAAAATAAACAAACTCTGCGAATACTTATCATACAAACATGAAACATCTGTCTAAAAGAAAGATTAAAATCTCTACTTTTAAATAAAACTATTCAAATTTAAAACAAATATTCTCCTGCAATGTAATCTGTTTGAAACAAAGCGATGTTCAGTTTTTACCGGTTCATCTCATTATCTGTAATGTGATCTCACCCACCAGCAGAGCGCGCCATTCATACGCTAATGTGCTGAGACGATCAACGCAAATGGTGAATGCCCCCGACTGTGCGGATGTAAACAAATGTCGTTCATTTTTCTGCTCATTTGTAACGATACACAGGCAAGAAAGCTTCTGGATTGTAATGAAATTTTAGATTTTCCTCAGAAGAAGAGCACCTTCTTCACCTTCGGGACACCGATGAACGTTTGTATTTAGAAGAGAGACTTGATCCAGCTGAGGATACAAGTTCAGACGAGTAAGTCATTTAGTTTTAATTAGTTGACATGTTATTTTATATAAAAAATTTACATATTTTACTAGTGGGACTGTTTCCAGACTTGCCAGACAGGATTCAGAGTATTAACATTTGAAATATGTCCTAATAAGCAAGTTTTAGTTATATTTAAATGCTGTTTCAGATAAAGCAGGCCTTTCAGCTGTATGCTGTATGATATAAATATGATATGTAATATTATATAAAAATAATATGAATGTTTAGATTATATTTTATCTAGTGTTTATAATGCCTCATTATCATCAATGCTAGTGCTTGCAAATATGTGTTCAGGTTAAATGAGTAAAATGCACTTTAAATATGCCCATATTAGAAAATCACCATATTATAATGATTTCTGAAGGATCATGTGACACTGAAGACTGCAGTAATGATGCTGAAAATTCAGTTTTGATCACAAATTGCATTTTACAATATATTCAAATAGAAAACTGTTCTTTTAAATTGTAAGAGTTTAGAATATCAATGTTGTTTCTGTATTTTGGATCAAATAAATGCAGTCTTGGTGAGCAGAAGAGACTTCTTTTAACGGTAGTGTAGGTCTAAAATTAAGTAATGTCTTTATGTAAAGAAAATATATAGTCAGATTACTTCTTTTAACTTAAAACTTGATTTGGATCATTAAGCCTCCTCACATTGATTCTCTTTCTGTCACATTCCTCATTGATGGGCCCAGGGGAGGATCATTGTCTCTCAGGTGTGAATTACAATCAATATTCATGATAGTTCACGCCTCCTTGCATATGACCTTTCTAACACTAAAAGTGTCTAACAAAAGTTAAATTACTATATTATTTTGCATGAATGAGTTATCAGGATGGTTTTCACATCATTTTGTAGCAAAAACTCTAGGCTACAAGAGTTCTCAAAAGTCTTGTGGACAAATTTTTAATATGTGTTATATGACATTATTTCAATAACTTTTTCAAAAACCATGCATAAACGTTATATTCTCAAAAATAGAAACATGTACACACATGTTTCTCACATATTATTTTAGCCCTGATTGTGCTGAATACAGTGTTATCAGACTTTATCCATTAATGTGTTTTTAAGCAAATGAAAAAAGCACAAATGTCAAGGCATGTCAAAACTTCTCCAGGGCCCAAAATACCCTCTGACCCCAGGGGGTTAAACACGTATCAAACATAAGATACATAGAAAACACTCAACAACACATGAAAAAAAAAATAATAATCACATGTACATAAGTATTCACACCCTTTGCTCAATACTTTGTTGAAGCATCTTTGGCACCAATATAGACAGACAGATAATCTGTGCCTGGTTTCCCTCCAGACATGACGCTTGCCATTCAGGCCAAAGAGTTCAATCTTTGTTTCATCTGACCAGAGAATTTTATTTCTCATGGTCTGAGAGTCCTTCAGGAGCCTTTTGGCAAACTCCAGGTGGGCTGTCATGTGCCTTTTACTGAGGAGTGGCTTCTGTCTGGCCTCTCTACTATACAGGTCTGATTGGTGGAGTGCTGCAGAGATGGATGTTCTTCTGGAAGTTTCTCCTCTCTCCACAGAGAAATGCTGGAGCTCTGTCAGAGTGACCATCGGGTTCTTGGTCACCTCCCTGACTTAGGCCCTTCTCCCCCGATCGCTCAGTTTGGCCGGGCGGCCAGCTCTAGGAAGAGTTTTTCCATTTACGGATGATGGAGGTCACTGTGCTCATTGGGACCTTCAATGCTGCAGAAATGTTTCTGTATCCTTCCCCAGATCTGTGCCTAGATACAATCCTGTCTCGGAGGTCTACAGACAATTCCTTGGACTTCATGGCTAGGTTTGTGCTCTGACATGCACTGTTAACTGCGGGACCTCATATAGACAGGTGTGTGCCTTTCCAAATCATGTCCAATCAACTGAATTTATCACAGGTGGACTCCAATCAAGTTGTAGAAACATCTCAAGGATGATCAGTGGAAACAGGATGCACCTGAGCTCAATTTGAGTGTCATGGCAAAGGGTGTGAATACTTATATACTTGTGATTTATTATTTTTTTATTTGTAATACATTTGTAGAATTTTGTAGAATTTTGAGGAAAATAACTAATTTAAATAAATTTTGGAATAAGACTGTAACATAACAAAATGTGGGAAAAATGTAGCGCTGTGAATACTTTCCGGATGCACTGTACATTGTGTGTATCGTGTTTTTAAGGAAACTGCGTATTCACAATGCAAGTTATGCATGTGCATATTTCCGTTTTTAGTTCAAATTCAGTTGTTTGTTTGCTTCACCGTCTGTGCACATGTTGTAATTTTATTACATATATGATTTTAATATAGTGATTAATCTCATGTAGAAATAGGATGTGTTTGAGTGAGGTAATTAACCCGTTTTAAAATGGTTCATTTCACTGGTGTTCTGCACGTTTAACTCATGCAGCTTAAGTATTGAAATCTCAACATTTGTCATTGATCTCGTGGACGAGATTGACACTCGGGAGCAGTGGTGGGTTAGTGGTTGAGGCTCAGGGTTACTGACCAGAAGGTCGGGGGTTCAAGCCCCAGCACCACCACGATGCCACTGTTGGGCTCTTGAGCAAGGCCCTTAACCCTGTCTGCTCCAGGGGCGCCGTATCATGGCTGACCCTGCACTCTGACCCCAGCTTAGCTGGGATATATGCAAAAAAACTGTGTGTACAATGTGTGACCAAAATAAAGGATTCTATTCTAAGGATTCTATTCTATTCACTGTTGCCATGTACTGTGTAGAATTGAGAGATTTGGGCCAGTCCCATTTCAATGACATCATCATATCAGTGACCCCTCACAGCAGAATCAGGCAATGATTTGACCCCGCAGCAGCTCTCCTGACAGCGCCGCAACAATAACACACATCATCTCAAATCTATCCATCTTTATATTAACCGATGAGAGTGATCCGAGACAAGACGCCTCATACAAACAGAGAAAGACATCGTGATGTTTCATCCAGAGGAACTGATCCTCTCTGGACTGAACTCAATACTCATGAACACTGAAAATAATCACAATCTTAACTAATTAAAAATATTGAAACGCCACATACAAGATACACTTACTTGCTACAAGATATTTCATCATAAACAATCTGTTAGTGTCACAAAGCAAAATCTTATAGTCTCTGAACACGAGCTTCAATATCTTCAATAAAAGCATTGATTTACTTCTCAGCTGAATCTATTTTGATTTATGTTCAGATAATTGAACTGGAAAGATTCTGATAGAATATCTAGATTCTAAGAATCTTTAATTAGGAGTATATCTGGCATTTGATAGTGAGAAGAAAAATATTAAAGTTTCCCTCAAAACACAAATGTGATCTTATCAAACACCCAAGAAATAAAATATATGTGATTTGGTAAACTCAAGATAGCATCATTTTGGATATTTTTCTTAAAGAAACAAAATGTTAGCAGCTTAATTCGTCAACCGTGTTACTGGCATATTAAGTACTTTTGTATGCTTTGTACACTGCAAAATAACATTTTTGTCAAAATACAAATATTAACATAGAAACCTGATTTGATAGATTAGGGGTCCACTCACCAAAGTAACATTTGTGATCATTAACACATGAAGGAAAACATATTTAGTGATAATCCCTCTCTAGTTTTACAAACAGAACTCAATGGTCACAGCATCTTCCCGAGCAAATGCAACGTGGATGAAAGTTTTCTAGAGGGATAAAACACTTCTGGAAACACAGTTGACCATACAGAAACACATAACTGACACAGGTAACACAGGTGACCATACAGAAACACATAACTGACACAGGCAACACAGGTGACCATACAGAAACACATAACTGACACAGGTAACACAGGTGACCATACAGAAACACATAACACAGGTGACCATACAGAAACACATAACTGACACAGGTAACACAGTTGACCATACAGAAACACATAACTGACACAGGTAACACATTTGACCATACAGAAACACATAACTGACACAGGTAACACAGTTGACCATACAGAAACACATAACTGACACAGGTACCACAGTTGACCATACAAAAACACATAACTGACACAGGTAACACAGTTGACCATACAGAAACACATAACACAGGTGACCATACAGAAACACATAACTGACACAGGTAACACAGTTGACCATACAGAAACACATAACTGACACAGGTAACACATTTGACCATACAGAAACACATAACTGACACAGGTACCACAGTTGACCATACAGAAACACATAACTGACACAGGTAACACAGTTGACCATACAGAAACACATAACTGACACAGGTAACACATCTGACCATACAGAAACACATAACTGACACAGGTAACACAGGTGACCATACAGAAACACATAACTGACACAGGTAACACAGGTGACCATACAGAAACACATAACTGACACAGGTAACACAGGTGACCATACAGAAACACATAACACAGGTGACCATACAGAAACACATAACTGACACAGGTAACACAGTTGACCATACAGAAACACATAACTGACACAGGTAACACATTTGACCATACAGAAACACATAACTGACACAGGTAACACAGTTGACCATACAGAAACACATAACTGACACAGGTACCACAGTTGACCATACAGAAACACATAACTGACACAGGTAATACAGGTGACCAGACAGAAACACATAACTGACACAGGTAACACAGTTGACTGAACATGAGAATGTAATGTAGAGATAATATTTCACATGTTACAATTATGACAATGCTCATTTTTATTTATTATTTCAATCGAAACATTTGTTTAAGGTTGTTGAAGTAAACATGGTTTTAAACTGTTCCAAATGACTGCTAAGCTGATGTTCAGTAACTTCTTTAAATGTTACTTTTACAAATTGTATATATTTAAATGGAAAAACCCTTAATATCAGTAGAATGTGCTTAAAAGTAAATGCTACAAAGTGTCGACTATATTACCTTAACTGTAACATTGTTGACATTTTACTCAACATATGGGGCCTTGAACTACTGATCACGTTATCTTTTTAAAAAAAATATTTAATCATATTTAGTCATGTTTTCCTGTAAAGCGATATAACTTGAGTAACACTGTTGATGGTCAGTTCATCCACTCTTGACCCAGGCTTGGCTTTTTAACAAATATTTGGGGAAAAGAGAAAGAACATAACTTTGTGTTTCCTGAGGAAATTGCACCATGTTGTGCATGTCATGTGATACTGAGACAAACTATTCCTATTAGAAGTGGATTTTTCAGATGGGTAACTTAGATGACAATGTTTTTTTAATCTATATTCTCTATCTATCTATCTATCTATCTATCTATCTATCTAGCCATCTGTCTATCCATCTATCTATCTGTCTATCCATCTATCCATCTATCTATCTATCTATCTATCTATCTATCCGTCTATCTATCTGTCTATCCATCTATCTGTCTATCCATCTGTCTATCTATATGTATGTCTATCTATCTGTCTATCCATCTGTCTGTTCTATCTATCTATCTCTATCTGTCTATCCATCTATCTATCTATCTGTCTATCTATCTAGCCATCTGTCTATCTATCTGTCTATCCATCTATCCATCTATCTGTCTATCCATCTGTCTGTCTATCCATCTAACTATCTGTCTATCCATCTATCCGTCTGTCTGTCTATCTATCTATCTATCTATCTATATGTATGTCTATCTATCTGTCTATCCATCTATCTATCTATCTGTCTATCCATCTATCCGTCTGTCTGTCTATCTATCTATCTGTATGTTTATCTATCTGTCTGTCTATCCGTCTATCTATCTATCTATCTATCTATCCATCCGTCCATCTATCTATCTATAAATCCGTCCATCCATCTGTCTATCTATCTGTATGTTTATCTGTCTGTCTGTCTGTCTATCTATCTATCTATCCGTCTATCCATCTATCTATCTGTCTGTCTGTCTGTCTCTCTCTCTCTGTCTGTATCTCTATCTGTCTGCCTGTCTGTCTCTCTGTATATATATATATATATATATATATATATATATATATATATATATATATATATATATATATATATATATATATATATATATATATATATATATAACAATTTATGTTTGAGGTTATTTTCTTTCATATTTGCAAATTAGAATGACAAATGAATGTGTTTTGTCATATACTCCGTCTTTTTAAACAAAAGCAATAATGATGTGTATTAAGAAAATAAGCATTGGTAGTATATATTGATAAACATGTATTACAGATATATTCATATATCCACAGAATGAACCAGATGACTGATGATGCACAGTCAAGTGTGTTCAACATTCCTCTCGTCAAATCAAGATTTGCTCTTATTTTCTACAAAGTGGATTCAGAGTACATGAAAAATAAATTCATGCAATCATAAATGGATGATAGAAAACTGATTGGATTGCACAGTTACATAAAGAAAAGACAGATCAACATTCAGCTTCAGGTCTGTGGGCGGTTTAATATTCTTATGAAAGCGACGTGTGTGTGTGTGTGTGACCACAGAAACGGTCGTGAACACATCGTCTTAGTGCTGACATGTGCATCCGCTTCTCTTTCTGTTCAACATCTGTGTGTAATTACGGCACTGAGAGGTAATTGCAGAACTCAAGTCACACAATGACCAAACGCTCACCACGTCACCATGACAACAGCACTAAAAGCCCCGACTGATGATTACATGATGGAGAGGTATGATTATAAAACTCTTCCAGAGTTCTGAGGACATTATTATACTTATGAATAATACGCTAATTACAGCACTTTCATAAGCTTCAGGAAACCGCAGCACTTTATCAGGACGGCCAAACCACTAACAGAAAGACAGAATACATATGTCCGAATCTCAAAAACACCTCCGATGATCTTACCGCATGGTGAAGACTTAACACTGTGTGAGGTACTGATCTGGTGATCACGTCTGAAGTCGAGTATTCACATGTAACATTACAATCACAATGATGAGTGATTTCAGTAGCATGTTCCTGTGACTGATAAAGCTGCGATGAGTAATAACACATTTCAGCACGTCATCATGACTCAAAATACTCAGTTTAATACAGTCCTGTAGACAGCTAGAGAATCACTCTGTAACCTTGTGCATTTATTCTGCTTATTTCAAGTGAATCTTTAGAGTTTGTGTTGTTTGTGCATCACTGTGGTCTTTTTCAATCACTCAAAGTCTCGTCGAGTCAAAACACGTCTCACCGCATCAGACAGACACACATCCACTCAATAACCCCACCTCTCACTTTGATTGACATGTGTCTTCACCAGCAGTGACAGTCGCCCTGAGCGCGCTCTCCGTTTTTCACAACACAACAGAGTCAGCGAACGACAGACAGAAGAGAATCAGACCGACTGTATTTGACTGCTGAGACTGTCGGCTTGAAACCTCTAAATAGCCAGAACGTCTCATTTACATTTGCCGCAATGCAAAACAATACAACGTTCAGACTTAAGACGCCATTGATCGTGAGCATTTGCTTATAGATGATCAGATTTCCTAACGTCCAGTAGATGGAAATCAATCAATAAAAACAGCTGTATCTTCTGTCCTCTGACTGAATGTTCACATGAATACAGCTGTCACTTTATCAACGAAGAGCCGATATTACAACTGCAGCGGCGCAGGAGGGGTGGAGCTTATCACCACTAACCAATCACACGCAGAGAGACAGCACGATGATCTTCATCCAGCACTACATGCAGATGATCAGTTTGCCTTGAAACTGACGTGACGAAATATTGACAAAACATGCAGTGCAACCATATACAAACATATATTCATTTAAATATGTATCAAACACATGTCCTTACGATGAAAACACCTGAAATCAGCACATATAAAGTTATTGCGTTACGTGTGTCAAGAGAAAAGAATATCAAGATTTTTTCTAAAGGATACACTGAAATGCCTTTTCATAAAAAAGTCATATATATATATATATATACACACACACACATAGTAAATGACAAAATCAGGATTTATTTATATTACGGTGGCCTAGAAATGCACAAAACAACCAAACGAGCAGGCAGCAGATACCCTAACCCCCGCCCCTAACCTAATTCAAACCTTATGGAGCCTGCCAGGAACAATGGATTGCACATTTCTCCCATTTCATTTTATTACACGGCTCTGTGGAATACTGGATTCTGATTGGTCAATGGCGCCATCTAGTGGTGTGATATTTCTCAGTAACAACCGCATATGGACATATATCAGACCGCTCATCCGGGTATTGAGTCATCTCTCCTGCTTCTCACATCATTGTGAGATCTTTACAAGCTAATAATATCATTCCAATGCAAATCAATATTTCATGTGCAATTATGTATTTATTTGGTAAGTAGCTGTAATAAGCAGGATAATGTACAGTCATTTACGGTTGTTATCATAAATAACCCCCATCAGATTATTTATCACCTGATCACCCTGTCTGTGTTTATTGTGCGATAACAACCGGCCAGACCAGATCAACATGCTTATGCTGCTCTTCATCGTTCTAGATGCTTCTGCTGTTCTTCATCATTCTAGATGTTTCTGCTGCTCTTCGTCGGTCTAGATGCTTCTGCTGCTCTTCGTCGGTCTAGATGCTTCTGCTGCTCTTCGTCGTTCTAGATGCTTCTGCTGCTGTTCGTCATTCTAGATGCTTCTGCTGCTGTTCGTCGTTCTAGATGTTTCTGCTGCTCTTCGTCGTGCTTCTGCTGCTCTTCGTCGTTCTAGATGTTTCTGCTGCTTTTAGTCGTTCTAGATGTTTCTGCTGCTCTTCGTCGTTCTAGATGCTTCTGCTGCTCTTCGTTGTTCTAGATGCTTCTGCTGTTCCTCGTCGTTCTAGATGCTTCTGCTGTTCCTCGTCGTTCTAGATGCTTCTGCTGCTCTTCATCGGTCTAGATGCTTCTGCTGCTCTTCGTCATTCTAGATGCTTCTGCTGCTCTTCGTCATTCTAGATGCTTCTGCTGCTGTTCGTCATTCTAGATGTTTCTGCTTTTCTTTAACGTTCTAGATGTTTCTGCTGTTCGTCATCGTTCTAGATGTTTCTGCAACATTTTGAGTGTGCTGGTTTTAACTCTCAGAAGGTTCTGGTTTCTCTTTTAATCCTGGAGTGAAACATAGTCATCCTCTGGTCCTGAACACTGGAGTGTGAAACACCACCAGGAGTCCCACACACCCATGTCACCTCAAATCAGACACACCACCATAGAAATGAACAATATATGATTGTGTTACTGCGCTCTGCTACATGCACATGAGTGTTTCACACAGTACACATCTTCTGACACGTGTTTGATTCATAAAAGCATGCATGCGGTCGGTTACATGTGCTAATCTGCAGGTAAACTCACGCGGTCATCTCTGAAAGGATTACAGCGCGGGATCAAGCAGGGCTAATTCAACTCATCTAGCGCGTGAGGTGAAGATGCTTTCCACCGATTAAAGACGTGAAGACAATACAGATGTTCTGTCCTCCTGTAGTGCAGCACATTCTCATGCTCCCATCATATAGAGGTCACCGGGGCTAGTTGTCACACCCTTTACTCCAGTGAATATTTGCTTAATTTTTCACATTTAATTTCTGCAAAGACACAAACCTTAAATTCTTGACTATTAAAAAATAAACTATTGAATATATTTATTGCAATGAGGCGTTTCAGACAACACACAATACCTCAGTGACCAGACACGTGACTACATATGATGCGTGTTCTGTTGCATGCTCATGATATGAGTCTCATCAGGCTGTTCACCTTCATTAGTGATGAATGATTGAACTATTATTCTCAAATATCAGAAAGAAAATGTTCATTTTAGATCTGTATATTTCTTATTGGAAACTTTGTGCTGAAAAACATTGAGAGTGAGTCAGATGTGTAAATGAAACGTTCTGTGTGTCTGTGAAGTCCAGCTCTATTAACTTTGAGTCACATGACTGAAACACACTATAACACACAATCTCAGCTCAAAACTAACAGCATATTACTAACACACTCGATCACACACTGTTATATCGATTATAAAAACACACATCTGCTGCTTTAAAAAAATATTATAATTATAATAATAATAATAAAAAAATGAGTGTGACCTTTCCTGTTACTGATTCATTAAAAACTCCATTAATAATCTCCTGTTTGACATTGTGTGGATGCTCTTGAAATGAAACACATATTGACTGACAGCTGTAATTTACATATAAAGCGCAACTCATTTACATGCACACACCATACTCTATAAGCATTACCTCATTAACATAATTTAATAGATTGTGTAAATTGATGTCTAGCCCCTCCTACCACACACACACTCACACACTCTCGCACACACACACACACACACACACACACACTTTCAGCATGTGTTCTATTATACTGCACAATAATTGTAAATGCAAAAGCATCAATTATCAGATAATTTCTGCAACACTGTAAACGTTTGAGACCAGCAGAGACGGAGAGACATGTTAAAGGTGTAATGGCAGGCTGTTAATGGATTCATTTGCTTTCATGCGTAAACAACCGTTTGTGTTGTGCAGTAAACGGGATTTTAACACAAAGTGAAGCTTCACACCATCAAAAACAGTTTGAACATCTGAATACACAGTGCAGGCCTTCAACACGTCAGAAGTTTCACATTTACACACTTTAATAAGTCTCATCCGCGTCTGTATTTGTGTGTTTACAGGTGTGAGCGCCGTCTCAAACTCTGTTCAGCGTGCTGCTGGAAATATAGAGTGCATTGCTTGAATCTTCATCGCAGTTATTTATTTACAATATCTTTTAACAAATGGCAACACTCACAGAGCGATCCAGTTCACTCTCACATCATATATTCTGCGCTCGCTCTCCGGGTGAAACTCATTTACTCAGACGTCACAGTCAGCGAGCAAAAGAAATGACTCCTCGTGCCGTAAACGTCCAGCCGCTGGTGAATTCATTACGAGAGAGTGACCGTCCCAATATGTCGTCATTTCTCTGTAACTTTCAGATGGCTGACTTTCTTCACGCTTAGACACGGAGTTCATAAAACTGCTTTAAAACATCTTAAATGACTAAAAAAGTCACAGAGGGACTTGAGTGTCATGGTGTCTAAAATCTTGCTACTCCCGCACGAGACGTGACACAACAGTTAAAGACGTCTACCGTCTAGTGCATGTTCACAAAACAATCGATGTCATTGAGCTTACCTACACCTCAGGAGGTCTGCCCGTGTCCTGCGACAACTATTCCCAATCAGTTGTGATCTCATCATCTTTTGGATTGAACATGAAATGCTGATATTTCTGTCTGTACTACATTAATAAAAGTTCTCTTTTTTTTCAATGTTGCCAATAATACACATTTTTAACTTATTTTGTTGCCCTTTAATAAAAAAGTGCATTTCTGACACTGGCTACGCCCTCTGAATCTACAAAGCCACGCCCCCTTGTGTAAGGATGGGTTTAGCCACGCCCCTCATTGTAACGTGATCAGACTTGCGCTCGCAGAAGATCAAACTGTGACTCTGGAGTCCTTCAGCTCGCTGCATGAGAGTTCAATGGTCGTCTTCCGTCTGTCTGAGCGTGCTGAGAGACACGTCTGTCAGAGAGACAAGCGCCTGTGATCACAGAATCTGATCTGACACACACAGTCCGTTTAGAGTGTCTTGAAACCTCGTCAAAGGGTCGGAGAGACACATGAAGAGCAGAAGAACCGGCTCATCTCTCAGTGAATCATGTCACCATCAACATCCAAATATTTCACAGGAATACAGCCATTATTAAATCATGGCAATGTACATCTAGGGTTGTTAATCACATGTATATGGGATGCTTTAAGCATTCCTCCACTTTAAAGCTGCGATATGTAATGATTTTCATGTAAAATTCGTCTTTTTTGTCAATGTGTGAACGGCTTGTAACGCAACTTAAAAAATGAGCCCTTCATGGACTTCCTAGGTTTCTTATTAAAGCCTGTAGACTGATTTTCACGTGATGGGAGCGGGTCGCTTTTGCCGGGAAAATCCAAAGGATGTGCCGTTTATGCTCATGAGAGTCTCAGTGCTTCTCTTCCGCTATTCAACAGCGCCAACAAACTGCAACACTAGATAATGTTATCTTAGAGACCCAGTAAACGTCCGGCTCCAGCACAAACTCAGAGTAAACAAACATTTATCTACTGAATCACGTCTGGATAAGTGGGAACGTGATCGCGTGAAAACTAGAGTGAACATCGGCAGGGCGTTTGATTCCTGGAGGAATCAAATGCAAGCTAACTTCATAACTTTCAAATAATGTCAACGATCTTCTCTTTATAATAAAAGTCAGGTATACAGGATAAATGTAAGCAAATACACTGGTTTATTGATCGTATCACAACATATAAAACACACAACAGTGCAACAGTAAAGTGTTGTGTATAGTCGCTAGTTTGTAGCTGTATATTTGTATCAGTATGCTATGCTAGCTGATAAGTACATTCAGTTTAGTCTCAAAGTTTTTAGTTAAACAATCATAACTGTGTAATATTAATTACGTTACCTCATCTGTCAGCATGATGCTGATGAATCACGTTCAGTCTGTTTGTACGTTACGTCATTGTTTTGGCAGATGATCGTGTCTCTATGGAGTGTGTGTACGAGCACGAGGAACAGACTGCAGTTCAATGAACGGCCACAGGTGTCACTAATAACAATCTTACATACTGCACCTTTAATACAGGACGTTTCGCTCTTGAGCATTGTGCTTAACCTCATCAAGCCTGCCATATGATATCTCATTCATGATTATCTAAACCATTCTGAAAACATCTGTTGTGCCAGATGAAAGTCTGTGCTCTTCTGGAAGCAGAAGATCTTGTCTTCATACTGCACATGTGTTTTTGCTGTGAAATATTTGGTGATTTTGATGAAAGTGAAAGTAAAAATAATGTTTACATTGTTACTGATATTTCAGAATGAATATGTGCTTGATTAATCTATAAAAAGCACAACTGCGAGAATGCTGACATTTATATCATTTTACACAAGATATATTTAAAGTGTCAACTGATTTTAATGCAGGCAGCATCATCTGTTATTAGAAATAACTCGACAAGCTAATATGATGTCATCTTACTATAACTAAAAAGCATTTGATTATATACACTGTATGTATACACGATTTTATCCATAGGTACAAAAAAGAACCCCATTAAAACACACACTACAGACACACACACACAAACACACACACACACACACA
>JAVLUX010000099.1:6585000-6607500 GCA_032164185.1 Moxostoma hubbsi
CTTAAAATGTAATATATAGACTATCAATTAATTGCCAATCATAACAAAGGATAAGAATAGTCCCACCCCAAACTCACATCATTGGTTGAACAAACAGATTGGATTGATCCAAGATGGCGGCGCGGTAGCACGCAGCTGCCACTCCGGATCCAAAATTGTGCTATTTTTGATAAATAACCCGACTTTTGCAGCACATAGACATCGGAGCAACCGGTGTTCGTGTCTACCATCGCCAGACACTGCTCAAATATAGGATTCATGCAACAACCAAGCTGTATGATGACCTACAGGAGGCGCTACGCCAACTCGGTTTGCTGTGAAGACAGGGCTCCAGTCCTCGGCGTCGCCTGATGCCGGTGGCCAGGGGAGAGGACGTTGTAAGTGGTGTGCGAGGAAGTGGAAGCATGGCAAGAAGGCAGGGGTCCATGGTAGGCTAAAAACAAACCCTAGCCAGCCGGCTCTCCCGTCTGTCCTGCTCTCAAATGTTTGCTCCCTGGACAATAAACTGGACTACATCTGACTCCAGCAGGCTACGCAGCATGAGTTTAGAGACTGCTGCGTCTTTGTTTTCACGGAGACGTGACTCAGCGACAGAGTTCCGGACGCCGCCATTCAGCTAGACGGGCTCGCCTCGTTTCGTGCTGACAGAAATGCAGTTCTCTGGGTAAGACTTGCGGTGGTGGCTTGTGTGTTTACATCAGCCATACATACGCTATGCTAGTCTCTAGCTACTGCTCATCGCTGGTGGAGCTTGTGACTGTTAGATGCAGACCTTTTTATTTACCACGGAAATTCACCACAGTAATTATAACTGAAGTTTACATTCCCCCCCAGCGCTAACGCTAAGGAAGCGCTCTGTGAACTGTATGGGGCTATGAGTGAACTGCAGAACACTCACCCCGACAGACTGTTTATTGTCGCCAGAGATTTCAACCATGCGAATCTTAAGACAGTGCTCCCTAAATTCTATCAGGGTATGTGGACTTTGCAACGAGAGGGGCGAACGCTCTTGATCTTGTTTACACAAATATTCCAGGAGCAAACATCCCAGGCTCCGCCCCACCTCGGCTACTCAGACCACATCTCTGTTATGCTAATTTCAGCATACAGATCGCTCGTCAGACGCACAAAACCGCTTCAGAATAAGGTGAAAACCTGGCCAGCAGGAGCCATCCCTGCTCTTCAGGACTGTTTTGAGTGTACTGACTGGCACATGTTCAGGGAGGCTGCAACATATGGCGACTCTTGGAGGAATACATAGCATCAGTGACCAGCTACATCAGCAAGTGCATTGATGATGTCACCTTCTCCAAGACCATCACCACACGCTCCAACCAGAAGCCATGGATGACTGCGTAGGTGCACACGCTGCTGAGGACCCGAGACTCCGCCTTCAAAGCAGGTGACAAGGCAGCCCTAAGAACAGCGAGGGCCAAACTGTCCTGGGTCATCAGAGAGGCAAAGTGTGCACACGTCCAGAGAATCCACAGTCACTTCCAGGACAGCGGTGACACGTGGCGCATGTGGCAGGGCATCCAGGCCATCACCAACTACAGGACAACATCCGTTGCCTGTGACAAAGATGCCTCCCTTCCAGATGCGCTGAACGACTTCTATGCTCGGTTTGCGGTGCAGAATGACGTGGTGGCGAGGAAGACCACCCCTCCTCCCAACGACCAGGTGCTCTGTCTCACCATGGCGGATGTGAGGAAAACTCTACGTAGAGTTAACCCACGGAAGGCCGCTGGACCAGACAACATTCCTGGCAGAGTGCTCAGAGGATGTGCAGACCAGCTGGCAGATGTTCTTACCGACATTTTCAACATCTCTCTGAGCAGCTCTGTCGTTCCAACGTGCTTCAAGGCCACCACCATCGTCCCCATGCCAAAGAACTCTTCAGTGTCCGGCCTCAACGACTACTGTCCCGTCGCACTCACACCAATCATCATGAAGTGCTTCGAGAGACTCGTCATGAGCCACATTAAGACCCAGCTGTCCCCCTCACTAGACTCACTGCAGTTTGCATATCGTCCAAACCGTCGCCATCGCCACTACCCTCCATCTGTCCCTCACCCACCTAGATATAAAGGACTCAAACGTTCGAATGCTGTTCATAGACTTCAGCTCAGCATTCAACACAATCATTCCCCAGCACCTGATTGGAAAGCTGAACCTGCTGGGCCTGGACACCTCCCTCTGCAACTGGATCCTGGACTTCCTGACTGGGAGACCACAGTCAGTCCGGATCGGGAACAGCATCTCCACCACCACCACACTGAGCACTGGGGCCCCCCAGGGCTGTGTGCTCAGTCCACTGCTGTTCACTCTGCTGACTCACGACTGTGCAGCAATGCACAGCTCGAATCACATCATCAACCAGAGACTGGTTTGACACACACACACACACACACACACACACACACACACACACACGTGTCCTGAGTTGCACTTTAATTATTGTCACTTTATAACTGTCTGCTACCTCAATAACTGCTATGTCCATAGAACATTATCTCATAGTATGTTATATAGTCCCACCCCAAACTCAAGATTGGTTGAGCCTGTGAAAAAGATCAATGCAACATTTCTCCCATTTATAACTTTTAAAACATCTCTAGTGGACAATAACTGACAAAGTACATCTTTGTCTTCCTTATTTGCGATTGGAGGAATATCTATGAAGCTCTTCTCAAAGTCCCAAACTCATAACAGGAACAGCAGATTTTAATAAAATACAGCATCAAAATGGCTTGATTAAAATAAGCATGTGTTCTCAAACACTGAGGGGTAAATTTGAACACATAATTAGGAATGTGCAAGAGTCTTCTCTGTTTGCACCAACTTATAATTGATTTTCCTTGTGAATGAAATGCTGAATAATACCGTTCTTCTTTCCCTCTAAATGAGTCCACTGAGTGTACTGTGATGTGTGTCGTCCATGTGTTGGAAGAGAGAAGAAGATATCAAGGTTTCATTGATATGTGCTTTTAACAAGTGTGGCAATACTTGGTAATACACTCATTCTTAATGAATTATACTGTATTGCTATTCAGTTACTGTTGGAGTCATGCCAACCAACAGAAGCTGATCTGCTTTTATGGTGGGAAGAAAAAGCTAATTTTATAATAATCTTGAACTTCCAAAACTTTTCTTTTTTAACATGTGAAATGTTAAGATGTGATAGCAGTACTGCCGTGCAAAGGCAAAAGGCCATAACTTCGCTTTTGGTCAAAAATGAGTTATTTATATTTGAGACTTTCAAGACCTCCTTTATCATGTGGATAAGTATCAGTGTTGTTGTTTTTTGCAAGAAATTAATGGGTTTTCTTAACAGTAACTTCCAAAAGCCCATGAGAAACCAAGGCAGAACTCCGTTACTGCAATTACCGCTCTTTAACTTTGTTTAGGAACGCTCGAATTTAGTTACGGTACTCTGCATTTGTTTTTACATTAAAGTTTGCTGCGTTTAAATTATGCTGTAGCCTGTGTACTGTCATATATCTATCATTGAACCAATCTGACATGACACCTCAATAAAAGTGTAGTAACCAAATATTGTTGAGTGTTTTTACTATCGCGTTTAACCCTCTGGGGTCATCCTGCAGGATTTTGTCCTCATACATTTTTGGGTATACAGATAAGTATAAGACATCATTAGAGACTATAAAGGGTCTACTTTTATTTGTGTACACTCATAATAACAATGAAACATTGTGCTTTTGTAAAATAAAGAAAATAAAAAGGGTGATCTTTCAGCAGTCTCTGTGTTCACGAGCATATTTCAGAAACACGTCACAAAAATAAACTGAAACTCTGCGAATACTTATCACACAAACATGAAACATCTGTCTAAAAGAAAGATTAAAATCTCTACTTTTAAATAAAACTATTAAAATTAAAAAAAAATATTCTCCTGCAATGTAATCTGTATGAAACTAAGCGATGTACAGTTTCTCCTGACTAATTACAGATAATGTGATCACACTCACGGGCAGCGCGCGCCATTCATACGCTAATGTGCTGAGACAATCAATGCAAATGGTGAATGCCCCCGAAACAAGTTCAAAATAACTGCATTATCTGAAAAAGAAAGCTTTTGAAACATTATACACTACCGTTCAAAAGTTTGGGGTCAGTAAGTTATTTTTATTTTTTTTATTTTATTCAGCAAGAATGCATTATATTGATGAAAAGTAAATCCATTTAAAATGTTACAAAAGCTTTCTATTTCAGTTCCAAATATTGATTGTGATCCAGCACCCAAATGAAAATCATGGGCAGTTCTTGATAGTTGTCTGGATGATTGTGATGAGCTGTTCTGCAGCACAGCTGACACCACCCTTGTTGCTCTTATGGAGTTTCCCATTGCTCCAGTCACAGCACCAGAGCCCACCCAAATCTACGTCCTTCTATGCCCCCAAACAGGAGGAGGATGGCGAGGAAGAACACCATGAAACAACAGGATTCCCAGTTCACTTGCTGCATTTAAATTTGTACATGATTTGTTATATCTTTGCATTCCATGAGTAATTAATTTATTATGTTTTCTCATTAGAAATACGCTTATCTTCAATGTATTCATATAATTCAGTGTCACCTATCTGCAGTCAACCTGTTAATTTGCTGCACACCAATTAAAGATATTCTTTAGCGCTATGAGGTATGTGTCATTTCTAATGTATTAAAAACACCATCACAACACAACCAAAACACTGGATAGCAATAAGTACATGCTATAAGTACTTATAAATCATCCAAAATAAATGCAGTGATCACTAGATTTTATACAGGTGTTACTACAATGATTTTGTAAATGGTGATCAGCAGCCAAATATTGATCATGTGGAAGTTACTACCTTTTGCCTTGGCATCACTTTTTGCAGACAAAGGCAGAGTACAGTAACTTCAAAATAGGAGTCAAAAGCTGTTTGAGCTCAAGATTTGATGTAGATATAAATAATATATATAGATATATATAATAACCTATAATACATTTGACTGGACAACTAAAAAAACTTTAGTCATTTTTCTCAGTTCCACACTCTAGCGAGTTACGGTCTTTTGCCTTTGTAGCGCAGAATAAATATCAGAGTGTTTCAAGCAGTCAAATGTGTTGATGTCATCACTCATGTTCAACCATCAATCAAGCCCTGCTTCCAGTGCAGCGTGTACTATCGTGATATCACGTTCAATGTATGTATTGCTTTCGATGAAGAACGCTCTTCTTGGTCATTAATAAAGCGAGTTCTTCAGGTCTGCATAGTATGAACACAATCCCAGACATACTTCATCTAGGAACGTGGGGATTGAACCCGATGTCCCGGATATACATTCAGTGACCACTTTATTAGGAACAACTGTACACCTACTTATTCATTCAATCATGCAGATATGGGTCAGGAGCTTCAGTTAGTGTTCACATCAACCATCATAATGGGGAAAAATGTGATGCCAGTGATTTCAACTGTATGAACATTGATGTGAACATTAACTCAAGCTCCTGACCCGTATCTGAATGATTTTATGCATTGCACTGCTGCCACACGATTGGCTGATTAGATAATCACATGAATAGATATACAGGTGTACAGTAGATGTACAGTTATTCCTAATATAGGGGTCACCGTGTCTATAGGAGTATGTAACAGGTTCACACGATGGGCAAGGCGGCGGCAGGAACTATTTAATGACACAAATGAACAAAACAACATAAAACTGACACACACACACACACACACACACACACACACACACACACACACACACACACACACACCTTCGTGTGTCTCTCTCTCAAATTAGTGTTCCCGGCTCCTCTTTATCCCTCTCCCAGCTGATGGGCTGATTCAGCGCCGGGCATCCATCGATACAGCCGGCCGTGCGCTCTTCCTCGTCACCCGATTCAGGACGGGGAAACCTCCGGCATGACTTACTCCCCCATCCCTTTCTGGAGGGGAGGTGTTGCCCTTTCGGCTTTCCTTCCGCCAGCCAGTCTTCCCTGCCACCTGGGAATCTGAGTAGGACGAGGGGAGAGGGAAGTAGCGAGCAGGACAGAGAGAGAGAGAGAGAGAGAAAAAAACTGGCTCGCCAGTCCTGGAATACGTTGTCAAATAGTCCTTAGCCAGCTGTGCAGCAGTCGTCCGCGACAGCGGGCGATGGCACTGGACCTTGACTCCTGGAGGATGGCAGTGGGCTCCTCTGCCTCCCAGCAGATGGCAGCGGCTCCTCCACCCCCTGGCGGATGGTAGCATCTCCTTCGTCTCCTGGAGGAAGGCAGCAGGCTCCTCCGACTTCTGGCTAACCGCCAATGGCTGCTTCCAGCATGATAATGACCATGTCACAAAGCAAAATCATCTGAAACTCGTTTCATGAACATGACGATGAGCTGACTGTTCTTCGGTGTATTAGTATAGTGTTCCTCAAAGTGCTCAGTGACTGTATGATGTAATAAAAAAACACACACACACACACACACACACACACACACACACACACACACACACACATATTCGATTGTGATTTCAGAGGTGGGGATCCCTAAAATCAGGTGCCTTTCGTGATACCTTCATGATGCTTTAATGGTCCATTTTGGTCACTGTATGCATTCATTATAAGAGCTGCATGAACATTCTGCTAAACATCTCCTGTTGTGTTCCACAGCAGTCAGTCAGGTTTGGAAGAACATGAGGGTGAAAAGTGCTCTTGTACTCATCAGCTGATTCTACTGGACTCGTCCGTTTAACAGCTTTGTGTTATTCTTGTTGTGAGTTTCTGCACAAGTCACTTTATATTCTCTCAGACATCCGCTCACAGATCGTACATGAGCTCTCTTCTTCTGTTCTCTAAAGGACAAACGTTTCCTGCGGTCATAGCATCAGTATTCTGAGCTCCGTATCAAACTCACCATGACCTCTGACCCTGACTCTAACCAACCAATCAGAGGAGAGAGAGACTGAACAGAACGAGAGAAGAAAAAGCCTGCCCGCAACAAAGAAACCCATCTGCTTCTGCAGAACACAGAACAGATATATGAACCTCATATGTTCATACACGTTACAGCAGATGAAGTCAGAGCTCAAGTGTCCAGCACACGCACACACACAACTGAACACACACAGCTGAACACACACACTCACAGCCTGAGTTTGACACGTGTTGGGGAATTATGTGATGTGTGTCTGAACTTGTCTGGTAGTGTAAATGAATCAGATGAATCTATAGAATCATCTTGGAAATAAAAGCACATTTACTTCCCTTCACATGTAACGACACTAAAGTGTGAATGAAAGAGTGATGATATATAAATGAAAGAGCAGAGAGAGAGAAAAGAGTGTGATGAACAGAAGACATGAGATCAGATGAGTGTGAACTGGTGTGAAGTTTAAAAGAGAAGACGGTTCATCGGCCATCAGTGATTCTCAACTGGTCTCAGGTCTGTTTTAATCACACACAATCATGAATTCATTTCTGAGGGCCAGTAAAGTCTTCTCTGCTGGCGTCACATGCCGAATACTTCCTTTCATTGCCTATGGCTGTGTCTCGTTTGGAAGGCCGTGTTTTAGGTAGGTCACGTCCTTTGAAGGCTGCAGTATACTGAGTGTCCTTCTTTAAACAATCCTCCTTTAAACAAGACGGAAATGGGACGTAACATGGTTGCTATGACAGCACACCACTCTTTAACAAGCACGAGTGTCCCTTTAGATGGGTACGTATGAGGCACATTTGAGGAGAGGCATCATTTTTTGTACATTTCCGTTGACGCAAAGAATTGTGGGTTGTGAGTGCCCACGAAGGATACACCTCATGCATCCTCCAGATTCCCGTGAAAGAAGGTCACATTCGAAGTGTCCTTGCTTTTCTGAAACAAGACCGCCTAGATGACGTATGCGGCCGACAAAGAGGACACATCCTTCCAAACGAGACACAGCCTGTGTCTTTATAATCGCTGTCCACTCTTAATTCATCTACAGACTAAGAGAGACAATGAAAAGTTTATCCAGTCAGAATTTATTCCTTGATGCTTACAAGCGAAGCGTGACAACTGTTTCATAAATCACATGACCAAAGCTGAGCTCGTTAGACGAAGCGGAGTGTGAATCTGAGCTCCACCCCGTCAGACCTTCCGAATTTCCACAGAGTCCCTCAACAGTGCAAATGAATGAGCAACTAAAGTCAGATTGTCAGATTCATCAGCCAATCAGATTGATTTATTTGTCCTTGTGGGTGTGGTCTTTAGGATATGTCCCGGTCGAAACCTTCTAGCTGGCCTCGAGTGACGCAATCACGCTTTAAGTGACATAATTCAAGAGCGAAATGTGTAAGATCAAGCTGTCATCGCCATTGAGAAAGAGATCCTTATGGAGTTAAAAACACCAGATGTTCTGATCTTCATACCTGGAAAAGTGCAATGAAATGCGTCTTGAAGACACAATTACAACTTGAAGTCTCGTGCAGAAATTCTCAAGTCTGATTTCAGCGAGATGCAGGTGCATAATGTCACACAGACATGTCCACACTCAGATTTACAGAGTAAGTGATAAGCATTCACTTTATTAATATCGATAAATGAGTTTCCACATTACATGATATTAAAACTTGTTTAATAGGTGTAGAAAACATTATAATCTCTTTTGATAATCGTACACCTGAAGCACTATTGCTAGCGCTGCAGCGTTTATCAGTTGTGTTGCTAGGAGACATAGTGCTGCAGCATCGTTTATAAGTTGGGTTGCTAGGAGACAGCGCTGCAGCATTGTTTAGGAGACATAGCGCTGCAGCATTGTTTATCAGTCGGGTTGCTAGGAGACATAGCGCTGCAGCATTGTTTATAAGTTGGATTGCTAGGAGATATAGAGCTAGCATTGTTTATCAGTTGGGTTGCTAGGAGACATAGCGCTGCAGCATTGTTTATAAGTTGGATTGCTAGGAGATATAGAGCTAGCATTGTTTATCAGTTGGGTTGCTAGGAGACATAGCGCTGCAGCATTGTTTATAAGTTGGATTGCTAGGAGACAGCGCTGCAGGATTGTTTATTAAGTTGGGTTGCTAGGAGACATAGCGCTGCAGCGTTGTTTATAAGTTGGACTGCTAGGAGACATAGCGCTGCAGCATTGTTTAGGAGACATAGCGCTGCAGCATTGTTTATCAGTTGGGTTGCTAGGAGACACAGCGCTGCAGCATTGTTTATAAGTTGGATTGCTAGGAGATATAGAGCTAGCATTGTTTATCAGTTGGGTTGCTAGGAGACATAGCGCTGCAGCATTGTTTATAAGTTGGATTGCTAGGAGATATAGAGCTAGCATTGTTTATCAATTGGGTTGCTAGGAGACATAGCGCTGCAGCATTGTTTATAAGTTGGATTGCTAGGAGACAGCGCTGCAGCATTGTTTATTAAGTTGGGTTGCTAGGAGACATAGCGCTGCAGCGTTGTTTATCAGTTGGGTTGCTAGGAGACATAGCGCTGCAGCATTGTTTATCAGTTGGTTTGCTAGGAGATATAGAGCTAGCATTGTTTATCAGTTGGGTTGCTAGGAGACATAGCGCTGCAGCATTGTTTATCAGTTGGGTTGCTAGGAGACATAGTGCTGCAGCATTGTTTATCAGTTGGATTGCTAGGAGACATAGCGCTGCAGCATTGTTTATAAGTTGGATTGCTAGGAGACATAGCGCTGCAGCATTGTTTATAAGTTGGATTGCTAGGAGACATAGCTCTGCAGCATTGTTTATAAGTTGGATTGCTAGGAGACATAGCGCTGCAGCATTGTTTATCAGTTGGTTTGCTAGGAGATATAGAGCTAGCATTGTTTATCAGTTGGGTTGCTAGGAGACATAGCGCTGCAGCATTGTTTATCAGTTGAGTTGCTAGGAGACATAGCGCTGCAGCATTGTTTATAAGTTGGATTGCTAGGAGACATAGCGCTGCAGCACTGTTTATAAGTTGGATTGCTAGGAGACATAGCGCTGCAGCATTGTTTATCAGTTGGTTTGCTAGGAGATATAGAGTTAGCATTGTTTATCAGTTGGGTTGCTAGGAGACATAGCGCTGCAGCATTGTTTATCAGTTGGGTTGCTAGGAGACATAGCGCTGCAGCATTGTTTAGGAGACATAGCGCTGCAGCACTGTTTATCAGTTGGGTTGCTAGGAGACATAGCTGCTAAGCTAATGGGAGCATTGCAGTTTTGAATATCTGGGAATGGAATGCATATATGCTCAGAGAGATCACACAATGTCTCACATCCAACTTGAATGAAACGCCGCAGAACCGTGTACCCTGACCAAACAAAATTTATTGGAACATTTAAATCGCAAATACTATTAGATAGATTTGTCCTTGTATTATAGAGCTATTATAGGTAGATTCACTTGAGAAATTATGACTTTTGACATTAATTTCACAATCAGTCATGCTGCAGTTAAAATGAGGCTTGTTTGAGCATTAAGTGTCATTTCAAGTTCTGTATTTCGTGTGTGGACGTGCTTTTATAATGTCAGTTGCTATTATTTGTTGACTGGCATGTAATGTATGATGGGCATAGGGTGTCTTATTCATTGTGAAACTGTTTTCTTAATGGCATAAATCACACTGAAGGCCTGACTGTAAATGCACGGCCCGCAGCTGAATGCAACTGTGCATTAATCCATGTGTCGTTAAGAGAACAAAACAAACTCTGATCCACTTCTCAAAGGGAGCAGATGATTTCTTGTGTTGTGTGTCAATCAAACTCTGTTTGTAAAAGCTCGTCAGATTATAGAGATGTCAACACGGACTGCATAATTAACTCATTTTAAAGAGTCAGTTACAGAATGTGGTTAAATGTGTATTTATTTGAGCATTGTAACCAATCAGAATCAATGATGAATCAAGAGCTTTCAGATCAGACACATCCAGACTTTTCCCATTCTGTGTTGATTTAGCTGGAAATATGCAAAAAGGACTGGAAGAATATCTTAATTTTCCGATGCATCGCAATCTTCTTTTGAACGATCTCGATTCCTAAATCCCAAATTACACCCTATGGGACTCAAACTGTCAGTGATTCTCCACTGTCAGGTAAATGTTCAGATAAGTGAGGTAAAGTGGTGAAGAAGTTCAGCAGTGAGATCCTTTCACTGTGTGTTGAGAGTAAAAGTTTGATTTGACTCGTTGACTGTGTCCAGAAACAAGATACACACAATCCATTTATCATTGAGTATGCCGTTCTGATCTTTACAGTCAAAAACATTGAATTATAAATCACACATGCATGTGCTGAAGAAACCGTGCATGTCATCCCTCATTAATATGCACTCACTGGCTGATGCTGGTAGTCTTAAAGAGACAGTACTGATTTAGCACATGTTCCACATATCAATGTAAATACTTGTAAACATTTGTTAACAAATTAGCATGTAAGCAATAAACATGTAACAAATATATGCAAGATATAAAAAAATTATGAAAAACTGATAATAAAATAATTTGTCAAATGTATATTTTCAAATTTAACCTAGAAGTTACCAAGAAGTTTAGAAGTTCACTTTATTATTAACAGCATTAGTTGAGAGAGAATGTATTTCATATCTAAAATATAGCATATGAATCAATATTGAATCAAAACTGAACGGAGAGCTTGTGAATTATTGCATTTGAATCGTGAAATCTGCATCAATATCAGCCAGTTGAGAGTGCTAGGCTAACCCTAACCGTGATAACAATATCAAGGGAATTAATCAACAACTATGATTGTCATAATTGTGCAGCCTTACTTTAAATCTTTTACTTTAAGGATATTTTGTCTACTTACGTACAATAAATCTTTTTGTCGGCACTTGATGTTCAATATAAAATCTGAGCAGTGATGTAAATGACCTAATGGAACACCACACCCATCTTAATGTAGTTCTGCAGAGCCGAACACTGAATGACCAGAAGACTTTGAGTTCTGTCAGCAGGAGTTTTAGAGCGGTTTGATGTGTCGAATCAGTGCAGGCAACACAACAATGAAGCACCCAAAACACACAAGCTACAAGTGATTCCCAGAATGCCAGCAAACGAGTGGAAATCGGATTTATTTGTAATCTAATACTGTGGCCGAAACTGCCAAGAGCAGCTCTTCAATTATTCCAAAACCAGATCAACACATACAAACAACAGATTTCAGTACCAGAGCCGTGTGTTTTCCACTCCACCACCACATGATTTACACTGTATGTGTGTTTTACACTCCAACACCACATTATTTACAGTGTAAGTGTGATTTACACTGTATGTGAGTTTTCCACTCCACTACCACATGATTTACACTGTATGTGTGATTTACACTGTATGTGTGTTTTACACTCCAACACCACATTATTTACACTGTATGTGTGATTTACACTGTATGTGTGATTTGCACTCCAACACCACATGATTTACACTGTATGTGTGATTTACACTGTATGTGTGTTTTACACTCCACCACCACATGATTTACACTGTATGTGTGTTTTACACTCCACTACCACATGATTTACACTGTATGTGCGATTTACACTGTATGTGTGTTTTACACTCCAACACCACATGATTTACACTGTATGTGTGATTTACACTGTATGTGTGTTTTACACTCCAACACCACATTATTTACACTGTATGTGTGATTTACACTGTATGTGTGATTTGCACTCCAACACCACATGATTTACACTGTATGTGCGATTTACACTGTATGTGTGTTTTACACTCCACCACCACATGATTTACACTGTATGTGTGTTTTACACTCAAACACCACATTATTTACACTGTATGTGTGATTTACACTGTATGTGTGTTTTACACTCCAACACCACATTATTTACACTGTATGTGTGTTTTCCAATCCACCACCACATGATTTACACTGTGTGTGATTTACACTCCAACACCACATGATTTACACTGTATGTGTGATTTACACTGTATGCGTGTTTTACACTCCACCACCACATGATTTACACTGTATGTGTGATTTACACTGTATGTCTGTTTTACACTCCACCACCACATGATTTACACTGTATGTGTTTTACACTCCACCACCACATGATTTACACTGTATGTGTGTTTTCCACTCCACCACCACATGATTTACACTGTATGTGTGTTTTCCACTCCACCACCACATGATTTACACTGTATGTGTGATTTACACTGTATGTGTGTTTTCCACTCCACAAACACATGATTTACACTGTATGTGTAATTTACACTGTATGTGTGTTTTCCACTCCACCACCACATGATTTACACTGTATGTGTGATTTACACTGTATGTGTGTTTTCCACTCCAACACCACATGATTTACACTGTGTGTGATTTACACTCCAACACCACATGATTTACACTGTATGTGTGATTTACACTGTATGTGTGATTTACACTCCACAACCACATGATTTACACTGTATGTGTAATTTACACTGTATGTGTGTTTTACACTGTATATGTGATTTACACTGTATGTGTGTTTTCCACTCCACAACCACATGATTTACACTGTGTGTGATTTACACTCCACCACCACATGATTTACACTGTATGTGTGATTTACACTCCACCACCACATGATTTGCACTGTATGTGTGTTTTACACTGTATGTGTGATTTACACTGTATGTGTGATTTACACTCCACCACCACATGATTTACACTGTATGTGCGATTTACAATGTATGTGTGTTTTACACTGTATGTGTTTTACACTGTGTGATTTACACTGTATATGTGATTTACACTCCACCACCACATGATTTACACTGTATGTGTGTTTTACACTGTATATGTGATTTACACTGTATGTGTGATTTACACTCCAACACCACATGATTTACACTGTATGTGTGATTTACACTCCACCACCACATGATTTACACTCCAACACCACATGATTTACACTGTATGTGTGATTTACACTGTATGCGTGTTTTACACTCCACCACCACATGATTTACACTGTATGTGTGATTTACACTGTATGTGTGTTTTCCAATCCACCACCACATGATTTACACTGTATGTCTGTTTTACACTCCACCACCACATGATTTACACTGTATGTGTGTTTTCCACTCCACCACCACATGATTTACACTGTATGTGTGTTTTCCACTCCACCACCACATGATTTACACTGTATGTGTGTTTTCCACTCCACCACCACATGATTTACACTGTATGTGTGATTTACACTGTATGTGTGTTTTCCACTCCACAAACACATGATTTACACTGTATGTGTAATTTACACTGTATGTGTGTTTTCCACTCCACCACCACATGATTTACACTGTGTGTGATTTACACTCCAACACCACATGATTTACACTGTATGTGTGATTTACACTGTATGTGTGATTTACACTTCACAACCACATGATTTACACTGTATGTGTGTTTTACACTGTATATGTGATTTACACTGTATGTGTGTTTTCCACTCCACAACCACATGATTTACACTGTGTGTGATTTACACTCCACCACCACATGATTTACACTGTATGTGTGATTTACACTCCACCACCACATGATTTGCACTGTATGTGTGTTTTACACTGTATGTGTTTTACACTGTATGTGTGATTTACACTCCACAACCACATGATTTACACTGTATGTGCAATTTACACTGTGTGTTTTACACTGTATGTGTGTTTTACACTGTATATGTGATTTACACTGTATGTGTGTTTTCCTCTCCACAACCACATGATTTACACTGTATGTGTTTTTTACACTGTATGTGTGATTTACACTGTATGTGTGTTTTACACTGAGTTTTCCACTCCACTACCACATGATTTACACCGTATGTGCGATTTACAATGCAAGTGTGATTTACACTGTATGTGTGATTTACACTCCACCACCACATGATTTACACTGTATGTGCGATTTACAATGTATGTGTGATTTACACTGTATGTGTGTTTTACACTCCACCACCACATGATTTACACTGTGTGATTTACACTCCACCACCACATGATTTACACTGTATGTGCGATTTACACTGTATGTGTGTTTTACACTGTATGTGTGTTTTACACTGTATGTGAGTTTTCCACTCCACCACCACATGATTTACACTGTATGTGCGATTTACAATGCAAGTGTGATTTACAATGTATGTGTGATTTACACTGATCAGATGCAACATTAAAAGCACCTGCCTAATATTGTGTAGGTCAAAACAGCCACCAAAACCAAAACAGCGCCAACCCGCACGTCAGAACAGTATTCAGAGATGATATTCTTCATCACAATTATACAGAGCAGTTATCTGAGTTACTGTAGACTTTATCAGTTCAAACCAGTCTGACTATTCTCTGTTGACCTCTCTAATCAACAAGTGTGTCATACACAGAACTGACGCTAACTGGATGTTTTGTGTTTTTGGCACCATTCTGAGTAATTTCTAGAGACTGTTGTGTGTGAAAATCCCAGAAAAACTCAAACCAACAATCATGCCACGTTCCAAATCACTGACATCACATTTTTCCCCATTCTGATAGTTGATGTGAACATTAACTGAAGCTCCTGACCCGTATCTGCATGACTTTATGCACTGCTGCCACATGACTGGCTGATTAGATAATCTCATGAATGATTGTTGGAGTTGGAGACAGGCTGGTTTGATTATGTTGAAGTTGATAACGTACGGTCAATGCTAATGCTGTTAAACATATAAATAAACAATCGCGGGCTGGTGCAAACATAAGTAGCTTGCAAATCTTTATAAGTTTACAGCATTTCAAAGACCTTCTTCAGGCTTTACATTCAGTTCCAGTAAAGATTCTTCCAGTTGCAACAGAAGTTTATCACTGCTACATCATGATTTACCTGAGCAGTTTCTGCTATGGTGCTGGCGATGCGCTCAACTGAACCAGAAGATTAATGCTGGTGGACATCCTCCAGCCGGTCTGAACAGTTTTAACAATAAAGCTTCATGTCAAACCAGTTTTACTGACCTCTTTGACTGTTTGATTCACAAAAGAGCCTCTGATAACACGGCACTACGGGGCCGCCCCACACTTTGACCACATTTCAACCACAGATGTTTTAATGCAGTGGGTGGACTTTTCAGACGGTCCCTTATGCACCGAAGCGAATATACAATGAACTTCTAACAATAAGATGTACCTCGTGTGCATACAGTCTCCATACATGACACACATTTCCTTTCCCATAAAACCAAGAAATCATTGAATAACTTGAACTCTTTATCACTCTGAACTGAAGTTCACACCAGAAGTCATGTCAGTTATATTTATTATATTTAGCCTAAAATGTACAAAGTGTCAAACTGTCTTGATTTTACAGATGTTAGTTGAAGTTTATCTCATATTATTTGAGTATTTGAACAGAAGGACAAAATAATATTCAAATAAAATGTCTCATATTAACCGCTCGTCTTCCTTACGAGGAAAAAGAGGCGACGTTAATTTCAGAGCCCACAAGTGATATAAAAGACAGATAAAATCCTGATACTGTCATAGTTTCTCATTTCATTCGATAGGCGAATGAAATGACTTTGACATTTAAATTGCCGAGATTCTCAGGCGGGACGCGTGGAATTCATGTTCAAGTAATGGTTATTTTTTAAGTGTGTTTCCCAAAACTGCACTTATCATGAATGCACGAGGACACGCGAGTAGTGACTCGCCTCAATCCGGGTGTCAGAGGACGAATATCAGTTGCCTCCGCGTCTGAGACGTCAAACCACGCATCTAATCACGTGACTTGTTGAGCGCGTAGCGCATGTGGACGCTTCACACTATTCTCCGCGACATCCACGCACAACTCACCACACGCCACACCGAGAACATTTGACCTAATTAATTACTCAATTACAGATTGTTTTGCAATAATTTTGTGTATAACGATCTATTTATTTTACACAATCACTGCTTCATTCATCAGGTGTGCATTTGTAATATTTCGTTGCTCTGTTGGTGGAGATGAAAGTTTGCAGGATCAGTAAAGACAGCGGAGACCCTGTGTATGGTCCTGCCAATGACAAGCATTAATTAAGTATAACGAGGTTCACCGTTATTGCAGACGTGTGGAAGCTTGCTTTAGGAGCATTCACCAATCAAAGGGAGGACTGCTCTTTACTCCCTAAAGTGATATGGGTAACAACTACACAACATGTGCGGAACTACACAATGTGAGCGCCCTTGTGTCAGAGATGAAGTAGTTTGTTCGCTCAGTGAAATGCATTGTGTGATGGTTTTGATGTTTAAAGATGAAGTACAGACGAGGAATCAATAAACAGATGATTTTCATGCACTGCAGCAAGTTACTGAAATGTTTCATCTCTCTCACGTATGATGATCTTAAATGAACACACGGTCTGCATGAAATCAATAAATAAGGGGTGCAGAGTATCATATACCCCCTTGTCTTGCACTTCATTCACAAAAATATTTAATTACAGTTCCAAAACGATGTTAAAAGCATTTACTAGAGCGTCTGATGCCTTCCATTTATGGAGTTTACAAATGTTCACAATGCACTAATACATTGTGTGTATTACATTTGACAATCAAATCTTCATTTTCAGGAAGATCCATTTTACACATTTAATCACTCCCAGTTTACTCCTTTATTTACTAAAGTTTCATGAATGAGGCCCAACACTTGAAAAAGGCATGAATGCATGACCATCAATTAAAAACAAACTGGCCACAGAATGGTGTCGTAACAACTTCTAGTAGCAGCTGACTCTCTCTCTGTCTGTGTGTGTGTGTGTGTGTGTGTGTGAGTGTGTGTGTCGTACCTTCTTTGCAGTATTTCCCTCTGAAGCGAGTGTGTGAGCAGTCACACTGAACTTCTCCAAACTGAACGCTGCAGTATCCTCCATTGAGACACGGGTTCTGTTTACTGCACAGATACTCCAGATCGTTCTGAATGCCGTTGCTGTTGAGTAGAGACGGAGGCATCTCGCCCACCTTTAGGTTTGAGATTAAACCCAGAAACGGAGGCTCGTATTTCACCGTGCTGGACGTGAGAGCGGACAGACGGACGTCCGGAGGAATCCCGCCCACGAACAGGTCGCTAACGACGGCCATCTCCTTGCGCTTGGAACGCACTTCGGTCACTTTGGTCTCCCCGTCCACCATGAGCATGGTCTCGCGATAGTTTCGGGTGAGGAGAACCATGTGCCAGCGGTCGTCGTTGACACGCGTCTCCATCTGCAGGGTGGCCGGTTCTGCGCAGTGGATGGCAAATCGCAGATGCAGGTGTCCGCCGCCGATGAGCAGCTCCAGGAAATCGCAGTTCCCACCGTCATCGAGGTACAGAACCAGCGCTTTACTCACGTTGGTTTTCAAGCTAAAGCTGAGCTCTCCGATGGAGCCCGCTTCCCAACGGGCATAACGCGCCCACTGACCGGGCGCCCCGCCAAATTCAAGGGCCCCTGCGGATAGAAAGAGTCCAGATAATACTACTGGCCACAGAGACCACCAACACTTTGTGTTCATTTTACTCATCCTGATCCGATCTCAAAAGTGTCCGAGTAAATCCTCTCCAGCGCAGATGTGTGATTGTTACTCTCGTTTGTGTTTATAAGACAAATGAACACTGATATCGCCGTCCATGTACAGGGTTTCTCTTTTACTGGGGAAAAATCCTTCCAAAGCAGATTCACAACTCCGCCAGCTCAGCACAAGCGCTTCTGCAACACTGCACGAATTCCTGCTCTTAGTTTCTCTATCTGCTCTATCCAGACTCGATCCGTCGTCTCTCCATCGGTCGAGTGTCAGGCACAGGCAGAGGGTTGTTTCTATTGTCGAGCACTGGTGGATCTGTGATTCATGTGTTCACACATCCTACATGAGGATTCACAGCCCTCCAGATAGCAGCATTCTGTAGACCAACAACACAACAACAAACACTCCATTAGATATCAAAATGCACGAGTGAACATATCAAGACATTAAACTGAGAACAAATCCTACACTGTCATCTATATTGCATTATCAATTCTTCTGTCAATCTCAGATCAACATTGTTTATGTACCAGATAAATAACGCTCTGAAAGATCATATAAGCCCATATGAATGTATTGATAACAGTAAACACCCACTTGTCTTGGTTCCGGAAGTATTTTTCCCATTCATTGTTTTCCCACAGGGAATTCACAAAATCCTTCATAAAGACTTGACATGAACCAAACCAACCATCTCAATCACAACATTACACAAGACACAAGACTGTGTACTGAACGAAGGAACTACAATCCCATGATGCATTGCAAATTATGTAATCAAGTTAAAAACAATGGTAAAATAGAAATCTATTGCTTTAAAGATTATTATAAGTATAGAAACAATTCATTCCCATTTATTTAGCCAAATATTAATATATATATATATATATATATATATAGTATTTATTTTTTTATTTTTTTGGAGAAACTATTATGGGCTGTTTATGTTACTTTAGGATTCGGTTAGGGTTAGGTAGAGTTGGGGTACTCGAGTTCGCATTTGACTCGGACTCCAGACTTTCGGAGTCCATGGCATTTAATATGTGATACACTAAAAATAATGATACAGAAATAAATGGACACTCGTGATGTTGTAGATGTAGACACACCTGCAGAGCGGCACACTATACGCTTGAACGTTACTATAGAGACTGCTGTATAACATCAATTACTGAGGGGGGTGACATGACGAACACATAAAGACAGGTATATATATATATATATATATATATATATATATATATATATATATATATATATATATATATATATACCGTATATCCAACAGAAACTAAACACGGGACCTGACATCTGATCAAATCACACGCGTTTGTGCAGACAAGACGGCAATCGCATCAAGACAACTGTTCATTTGTTTTGTTTAGATTTAATTCTAGATTGGGTGACCAGACGTCCCGGTTCATTACTGGTTTTTGATAGGGTCACTGATGTTTTCTCCTTAAATGAAATCTCCTCATTGTCTTTCTCGTTATTGTCTCTGCTATCGTTTGTATTGTGTTGCGTCGAACGTTGATTTGACGAAACATTCATTCTTCAGCTGAAATGTGTCTGTTACCATGGCAATGATGTCATGCACTCAAAATGGCCAAAATAATGCAAAAATGTGTTTTCAACAATGAGCTGAAAGAAGCCGATCCATGTCTTCACGCAACACTTGAAACTGTAAGTGGGGTGTTTTCTGAATGTTCATTTTCCCCACAAGCACGGAGGAAAATCAGACAAGTGTCACATTCAGACAGATACACTTTATACATAGTACAAGCGCTTAAAGAATATTCCAGGTTCAAGTTAAGCTCAATCGACAGCATCCCTCCTTTCTTTAAAGACACTTCCAATGCAAGTCAATGGGGTTTAATCTGTAAACATTCAAATACTGTTTCAAAAGACATAAACAATATGTGTGTTAACATGATTTTACTGTCATTAAATCACGCACTGACCACATCTGTGTGAAGATATAGACAATTTACAACACCGTTGCCATGACAACATAACACTATAAACTGAAAAGACTGAAAAAACTACGATTTAAACAACTTTACAGCTCAAATAATCCACAAGTTTTAACAATTACTGTAAGTGCTTTTATAAAATTATACATTTATACATTATACATTTCTGACTTTAAACCTCCAAAAATTGCCCCCATTGACTTCCATTGGAAGTGTCTCACTGGAACACACATTTCTGCTTTATTAAAGAAAACGAGGGACGAGTCAAAATACATTTTTGTGGTAATCAACATTATGCCAGAAATGCTGTCGATTGAGATTAACTTGTATTGAACCCGGAATATTCCTTTAAATGTGAGATGTGGGGATTGTATTTCGATGATGGGTTCAAATGTGCACCTGACATGACGAGTTATTCATAATTACATGTGAAATTAAATGGATAGAAAAGAATTTGTAAAATAAAAAAGCTAAAATGTGGTTATAGTGAAAAACTAAATCTAAAATAAAATGTACATTTTCACACACTATATATTGCAGAAGTTTGCATCCTCCTTTTGTTTCAGGACTATAAGTTTTCACCCCCCTCCCCCCCTTTCAGAATGTATGCAAATATAAGAGATAAAAGATGATATATTTTATATAGCACTGCCCTTTAAAATCTGCATTACACAAATCATCCTGTTCAAAAGTTTACATCCCCTTGGTTCTTGTGTTTCCAGTGAATGTTTACACATTTGTAATAGTTGTGTATGTGTACATTAATTGTCCCAAGTGTTAAAAGCTGGAATATATGAGAGTATCTGTTGTTAAATAGCTTCTTCAAAGTAGAACTAAATACATTTTTATGCTCCCTTTATTTTTGTAAACGATAACACACGGGCACATCAGGGTTTTAGGTGCACAAGCAGCACACAGAACTGCCCCACATTAATTAACAGGCATGTCTGGGTTAAATGCCCCTAATATTATCAGAGGACTTTATCCATGTTGTTTAAGTTGTGAGATGTAACTTCTCAGTGAGTGTTAATTACTACTGTGTGTTGACTCATTATTTCCCAAAACAGAAATCTCAGTATATGCTATTTCTTTAGATCATTTTAGATAAAACTAAACTAAATTGAATTGACAATGAAGTAGAAAAATAAAAAATTGAAAATGAAGTAGAAATAAAAAAATTATTTAAAATGTATAAACAATAATAACTGACACATCTTCACTTTCTTTAGTCTATGTTTGAGTGGAGGGGAAAAAGCAAATAACTGAAATGTCATCAGGACTCAATAAGAAGTGTGTTGAAGGACAGTTTTGTCTTCATACATCTAAAGCATATATCTGAAACCACTTTAAACTCTGCTTCAGCAGTACACTAATCCTAAAATATAGAAGTGTTTTTCTTACATTTATATCGACAATTGTGTTTTCTTAAACACAAATAAGCTAAAAATACTGATGATTTCACAGTTACCATTTGAAATCAGATTTGTGAACAGATTCAATTGGATTAGATTCTGATCCAGAGTCTTGTTTAAAGACTCAGACTTGACTCAGTCTCGGCCTGTTATGGACTCGGTCTTTTTAAAGACTCAGACTTGACTCGGATTCGGCCTGTTATGGACTCGGTCTTGTTTAAAGACTCAGACTTGACTCAGTCTCGGCCTGTTATGGACTCGGTCTTGTTTATAGACTCAGACTTGAATCGGACTCAGCCTGTTATCTCGGTCTTGTTTAAAGACTCAGACTTAACTCGGACACGGTCTTGTTTAAAGACTCAGACTTGACTCAGTCTCGGCCTGTTATGAACTCGGTCTTGTTTAAAGTCTCAGACTTGACTCAGTCTCGGCCTGTTATGGACTCGGTCTTGTTTAAAGTCTCAGACTTGACTCAGTCTCGGCCTGTTATGGACTCGGTCTTGTTTAAAGACTCAGACTTGACTCGGACTCGGCCTGTTATGACTCGGTCTTGTTTAAAGACTCAGACTTGACTCGGACACGGTCTTGTTTAAAGACTCAGACTTGACTCGGACA
>JAVLUX010000099.1:6615000-6637500 GCA_032164185.1 Moxostoma hubbsi
ACAATAAAGTGATTTGATTTGATTTGAATTACTAATTCATGTTTGGTTCCTCAGAATCCCGTGCTGATTGGTGCACATGGTTTGCACACTGAGATCTCACCAATCAGAAGAGAGAGAGATCAGAACACTGAAAGTTGATTGAAGAAAAACAAAAGGGCATAAAGAAACACCTGATGCCATCATCTATCATTAATGCAGTCAATTTCCCCCTCCTGAAAGTTGAATTGTATAACACTGAAATGCATGTTTAATGTAAAGTGCACGTGGAGAAAAAAAACAAACCTTGCGATATGATTTTCATGACCATACTGCACAGCCTTCAGTCTGATGACATCACATGATCACATTAGTCATATAGAAATGGTGTATTCTCATGTTCAAATGAACTCAGAACGTGATCACAACCTTTTGATTGTGTGTTATATACATACATATATAAAACACTGTTTCAAATGTGTCAAATAAAATGACAAAAAATATAAGAGATGATCACCTTCCTGCAGATTCATTTGTGAAGAAACATCTGAACTCAGAACAGTCATTTATAAACCCTAAGCTTCAGCACAGCAACTAAACTGGAGTCACGCTAGGAATATTAAAATGTTTTCAATAACACCACTGATACGAGCCTCAGATGACACTCTAGTGCACTAAACAGGGGAATAGGGAGCGACCTTCCTCTTATCAGTGCACAAAATCCACAGCGACCCGTCTGTCTGCTTTAATATCCACAACATCACAGTCAATCCCAACACTGATCAGAGGTCAGCCGCTCACACACAGCAGTAAATCACATCAGAGAATCTCAGCAAACCAGTAAAACGGACAAATCTCTCCCAAAATATCAAGAAAATGAACACCAATCAAATTCTTTACATTGCAACTTTACTTTCATGACAATTAAGCACATTTACCTCTAAATGATTAATATAATTCTATTTATTTAATGGGTTATTTTGAGTTTGAGGTGTAATATGATGGTTGCTATTGGTGATCTGTCGTCAGATGAGTTGTATACCGCAGGACACACAATCTTTCAGATATACATTTAACCTGGTCATGAATCTATACGTTTATTATCACATGAGCATTCATCCACTGACTGCAAGAATTCACCAAGTATCTGTGTGCTAAAGTTAATAACATATAACAAATATGAGAGTCATGATTTAATAGAAACTAGTGCTCTATATTCAGGCTGTAGAGCTGTCACGGGATTGGTCAGACAGGACTGTGACATCACCGTCCATGTCTGTCTTTGTGCGAGCGCACTGTTTCGGTGCGGTCTGTCTTGTTTCATGTCTGAAGCACGGTGTCTGGATCCTGACTTCCTGTCTGGTTCGGTATCAGTCTGTTTTGGGATCCTGACTTCCTGTCTGGTTCGGTATCGGTCTGTTTTGGGATCCAGACTTCCTGTCTGGTTCGGTATCGGTCTGTTTTGGGATCCAGACTTCCTGTCTGGTTCGGTATCGGTCTGTTTTGGGATCCAGACTTCCTGTCTGGTTCGGTATCGGTCTGTTTTGGGATCCAGACTTCCTGTCTGGTTCGGTATCAGTCTGTTTTGGGATCCAGACACTCGTGCTCCATGTCTGTCTGTTATTGACGTGGGTGGATCGCACTTATGTCATCTTTGCAGCATGCACTCGTGTCAGTAGTTAGTCTCTCACAAACGCGGGTGTGCCTTGTGTCATGCACGCCCAGGTCACGATCTGTCTTCACGTTGTGCTTAGGTTCTGTCACTTCGGTCTGAGGTGTCGGGTGTGTGTGTGTGTGTGTGTGTGTGTGTGACCAAACTCTCGCACAGGTGTCCTGTCTTGTTTTTGTCACCTGTTGCGTGCATCGCATGGCGTTTGCCACGTTATGTTCGCTCAGGCTTCGTTAATGTGAGAATGCGTGGCATGTCTTTGTTTGGCATTACTAAGCATTTTCTCATCTTGTTTGTTGGTTGGCATGGGCATATATTGCCTTATTGTCTTGGCAATGTGTGCTCATGCCATTTGGGTGTTTTGTTTCTGTAACACCTTGTGCTCGTTTTGCATCTTGGGTGCTTATTTGTTTCCCAGTCGGTGAAGCTGGTTGGTCCTGTTTTTTGTATGTTCCTTCCTGTTCATCCCTACGGTCCCCGCTGCATTCTGCCCCAGCCCTGGATTACCTTTTCCCCCCTTGGGGTAGTTTATGTTTGTTTTCCCCCTTGGGGGATCTTTATGTTGGTTTTTGTTTTTTGATAAATAAATCACCTTTTTAATTCTGCTTTTGGGTCCTGCTTCTGCATTTCGTGACACACAATAAAATGTAAAATGTTATTTTAGAATAATTTGTTTGTCATCATAATCATATTATAACTTTTTAAAAATATATATATGAAAAATGATACAAGAAATTGCATGGGTAATAATATAGAGTTTACATTCATTTGTATAACAGCACTTATTATTATTATCGCACTTGTGTTGTGTGATTAAAATGTATCTTTATTTGTATTTACTTTTTATCCGAGTTTCAAGAACAGACAGGATATTAAAAACACTATTCAATGAAAGTGGGGCGCGGGATCTCACCTTTGATGGACACATATTACACAAAATAAATGTTCAGTTTTAAATGTACAGGAAACATTCCAGCCGCTCCCATTCTACTGGTGGAGACAAAATGACATGCTAAATTATTCCATGTGTCATTTCTGCACCATTTTCAACAGATTTCCTGAACACACCCCCCTGTCGTCCATTAGTCAAATAAACAAAGTCCCACCACAGTCACAGTGTGTAATGTGTGTAACCTCCGAGCAATATCAGGTTTTTTTTAGGGGCCCCATTCACGCGGTTTCTGCACTCTTAGAGCGGGTCACGTTAGAAGTCGCTGGGGTCGGGACAGCTGAGGTTTAAACAGCTGGTTAGTAATTTAGGGGAAAACATATAGGCTGTCCGAACTTGTTTCATGCACACGCTGTCACTCAAAGACACACGCGAACGGATGAGTTAGGGGCTTTTCACACCGAGCGTGTTTTTGCGTGCGTCTGCTCCGTTTTCCTGTAAACACGCTGGATAAACGTCCATACCTGCTGCACCGCATCTCGCGGTTTTTTCTGTGTCTCACGGAGGACGGGCACATTTTTACACACTGCGTCACGTTAATAAGAGCTTCGGGTTTCATGCCGAGACACCTGCGTTCTGTTTCAGTGTCTCCATTGTTTTTAGCACGGGTGTCACAAAGATGTTTTGAAGAAGTTCAGGCAGCAAAGAGGAGACCGTTACATTGTTTAACATTATTCCAGATGGTTCTGCACCAAGTGAAGTTTCAGCGCTTGATAAACGGCAATGTTTTTATTCCTTCTGCTCTACTGTGCTGAGGGACCGCCGGGCCGTGTGTGTTTATTGTTAGTTATGAATGTTGCCTACGATGATTACATAAAATACAGCATCAGAATATAAACTCCATGTGAAAGTACATGACACAGGAATATATTACTATTGCATTCAACAAAACCTCAAAGTAATAATGATAATAATACTGGACAACTATGAATAATGTTACATTATAATATAAATACCAACTGAAGTATGAAACTTTACTGGCTGATGTAGTTTTGCACACCCTGTTTTGTAAAATGTAGGTAAAAATGGCTTTTTATTACTGTATTGTGGAAAAACTGGAAAACATGCATGAATTATCTTGAACTAGATTTTTATTTCATTAAACATTTTCACTGTACTTTGCTACAATAGTTGATAGGATGAATTTAAAATTATGATTTATGTAATATTTTAAGCAAATATTTTCAAAATATGGCGGCTGCTGGTAAACCCGCCTCCTGGCATTCGTTACAACAACAACGTCACACATTCAAGTGGGAACCAAAATCCAAACTCAAACAAATACACAAAGATTACGGCAAATTAATGATTTATAAATGAATGGGATCGATCAAATGAATTATTTTGCGTAAAACAAGCCGTCAAAGGTGAGTCAAATATAACAAATGGTTATTTTTAAAATAAAGTATTTTTGCAAAACCATTTGTTTCCATCATCTTTCCTGTCGACACGTCCCTTCCAACGTCCGGCAATCGTGTATCATCTAGAATCCTGGATTTTCCACTTATGATCATTCATGTTCAGAACTGGTAATTACGATATTTCCCAGTCCACTTTTTTTGCATTGTTTACCATGACACAATTCAAGGCACCTTCATCCATCAAGCTGGGCAGGTGCCCTGTCGAGTCACCCCAGAGATCGATGCCGCCCTAGGTGCCTGCCTATATCCCCTATGCCATAAACATTACATGAAAAATAAATGATCTGAGGTGTTTGGGTTTCAACAGCACATTTGCTCAAAGTAGAGGAGCACCTCTAAATGCACATGAGACGCCTCCTCCAGAAAACACGAGATAATGTTCTCTGACACACACACACACACACACACACACACACACACACACACACACACACACGGTGCCATAGAGACATGCAGCAGCTCAGAAGAGCCCAATATTTCTGATGGTATAGCCGCTACTATCGTCCCTTGAGCTGAAGTGGCAACAGAAAGTGTTGAAGCAGCTACAGTGGTGCCTCTCCATCAGTGCCAGGCGTGCCACCATGAGGTTAGTCTCCAGCGCTATAATCAGTCGTGCCATATGTGAGGTGAGGTATGAGGTGAGTGATGCTAATCATGGCAGTAAATCTGGGCTAGCATCTCAGTTCAAATATATGAAGTTGATCTCAAACTCATTATAATACAAGTCGTCGTCATCTCCGTTTGCACCTTTACATATTAGATTTATTCAATCAGAGCTGATGCCGCCTGCTGTTAATGAAGCCCATTTCAATGTTTTTTGATTAGCCAATCAAACACAGCGTGACGCCTCCTGATAACAGAACATTCCAGCATTTATTTCCATGACAGTGTGTGCTGTTGTGATGATCAGAGTTCAGAGGTCATGTGTAAACAGTGTAAATATATTCTCTGTGTAGTCACTAATTGAGCTGTTATTACTAAAAGCTAAAGGTCACGAAAAGCGCTGCAACTAATGATTAATTTGATAATCGATTAATCTAATGATTATTCAACTACTCTGCGATTATTGCAATGATTAATCATTAGCTCTTGACCGATTATTCAACTTGTGTCCAGACATAAACATTTGAATTAAACGTGCTTACTAACAATTAAAATCATCTTAAAAAATAGCTCTAAATGACATTCACTGAATAAAAGGGAAAATCATTTTTATTAAGTTTTATTCAGTGAAGAATTTCACTGAAATAAATCCTCGTAATTAAGTGTTTTTATCTTGTTTTCTATTTAAAAATGCCTAAAAATTCTTAACAAGAAACATTTACTTGAGAAGCAACATATAAGATAAGTGTATTTTATATATATATAAGTGTATTTTGAATATAAGTGTATATTATATGTAAGTGTATTTTATATGTGTAAGCGTATTAAATATAACCGCATTTAAGATGTAATGCATTAAACATAACTGCATTAAAGACATAACGCATTAAATATAACTGCATTAAAGACGCAACGCATTAAATATAACTGCATTAAAGACGCAACGCATCAAATATAACTGCATTAGACATAACGCATCAAATATAACTGCATTAGACATAACGCATCAAATATAACTGCATTAAAGACATAACGCATTAAATATAACTGCATTAAAGACATAACGCATTAAATATAACTGCATTAAAGACATAACGCATTAAATATAACTGCATTAAAGACATAACGCATTAAATATAACTGCATTAAAGACATAACGCATTAAATATAACTGCATTAAAGACATAACGCATTAAATATAACTGCATTAAAGACATAACGCATTAAATATAACTGCATTAAAGATATAACGCATTAAATATAACTGCATTAAAGACATAACGCATTAAATATAACTGCATTAGACATAACGCATTAAATATAACTGCATTAAAGACATAACGCATTAAATATAACTGCATTAAAGACGTAACGCATATTAAATGTATGTTGCCGTTATAATTCCCTGATATTTTGTGATGTACATCAGCTGAAGCGGTTTGTAAAGTTCAGAGTGCTTCTGTGTAATTCTTCCTCTCATCAGTCAGTCGTGAACTGCAGTGTTGCTCTCACACGTCATCATTAGAGTTTAATGTGATCCCATGTTACGTTAAATGACATCAAACGACTATTCGACAACAAATATTTTTGTCTACATTTTTTTATTGTTGATGTTGTCGATTACATCGACTAATCTTTTCAGCCCTAATCTTAAAAGACTGTGCATTACACTTCATGACAATATTTTATTAATATATTATATTAATTATATTAATCATCAGAATATGTTTCTGATGAAGTAATAAAGCTCATTAGTCTACCTGTAGACAGTTTTAAACTGTAGTAGCAAACCTCGCCAGTTTCACCAACTCAGTTCAATGCTTCTAATCTGTGACATACCCTCAGCATCTGGAACATCATCGAAACCTTCACAATGCACACACACACACACACACACACACACACACACACACACACACACTCATTCACACACACATTCTCAGCATTGAGTTCAATTAAAACTCTTTTATAAACACACTGAAAAGTAGATAGAGATGAAAGCTGCTTTAAACTAAAACTGAATGCAGGTCATACGTTTACTATCCTCTCTTTGTGTCGATTAATATCCTGCTAAACACTCATTATGTCATCTGATATTCTCTCAAGATTCATCAACATTAAACAGAGTGTTAAAGGCAGAGCAAGTCACTGACTGATCTTAACACACACACACAGCCGTATGTCTTAATGTAAACATCCTCTTCATTATGAAATGACCACATTTACATGCACTTATTCCAGAGCTTTAGAAGAGAACAGCATTCTGTGTTCATGTAAACGAGAAAATGCTGTTTTCCTAACGTCATAGGATAGAGCCCAACAACAAGTCACGTACACTATAAACTATACCCATTTATACAGCAATGTAAAATATCGACTGTCCTTCATGTTCGTGTATGCATGCGCTCATACATCAGGGACATCCTGGTGTTTGACATAAGAGGGAACCCCACCATTGCAGCGCAATTCAGCTGCAGGCCAGATAGAAAGTTCAGGAAACAAACGCAGCAACATCTTGTTGAAATAAAGTGAAGCAATGGAGAATAAAATAGTAAAGTATTCCTCGGATGCCATGTTTGTTATTTACACAAGTGTTGCGGGAACATGGCGTTCCTCTGGAGAACGCTGCTTACTGACCTGATGGAGACGCATGGATACGGGAGTCAAGAGAAAGCTGATAACACAGGGCATGGAAACACAATCCACTTTTTCACAACAAGCTGCTTTCTGCTGTCCATGTAAACAGGATGAGTGTTTTGGTGTGTTCACACATGAGCTGCAGATTTGTTGTGGGGTTCATCATTGTTTCGAACTGTCACGTCCAGGCCGAGACCAGAGTAGGTTGAGTTCGTATCGAGGCAGAGACGAGAAAAGGTATGACACAAGACTGTTTATGAATGTTGTATATGACCATATCAAATATACCTCATTTATTTGAGCTTAAGCTTATGTTGGTTATATAATATTACAAGTCAAGAATAAAAATGAAATAAATGCCACACATAGGAAAACACAATTTTATTAAAATTACGACATGACCGTGTTAACAATATGTCAGTAAAAAACTCAAATTAAAGGTGCAAAGTGTCTTTGTGGCTTTGCATGGCAATACAAACTACCAGCTTCTGTTTACTATTCTATTCCATTCAAGTAAACAAAACACAGGTGTCAGCAAAGTGATGCAAGAGATGGTGAAATACAACCATCAAAGATGCCCGTTTCTTAATGTTACCTCTCAAAAAAGAAGTCTTCGGTTTCAAAAGATTGTAGGTACATGAGCACTTCAACCAGCGATTGATTTGTTCTGCTGGTGCTGTTTTACTGAGTGAGATACTGCTGCAAATTATTCAGTGAGACAGCAGTCCAAACGAATCAGACCTTTTTGATAACCCATTAGTCCAAATCGCTGGAAAGAACCGACTCGGTAGAAAGATTTATTTGTGGATCGGGCATCACTAGTTCTACGCAGCCGACTGATATACGGGACACACTTTATAATCGCTGATACTGTCAGTCAGACAAATGCTCGTCAGATAAGTCAAAGCTTTTACGGTATTTTGTTTTAAAATAGGACTCAACTGGATTAGTCCGAGTCTATACTTAGACAAGTCTATGACCCATGATCATGAATGCTAAAACACTGGCACAAGCATTCACACACTTCAACACACTTTCCTTCATCAGCTCTTCTTATAGTGATGTAATCGTATCTATTCTACTTCAGGACGGGTTTTTGATCACTAAATAAGCGTCACTGATGTGTAAATGTGGGCGGTTGTGTGTTCATGTTTTGGGTTTCTAACGTCAGAAATAAAAGGATACAAGGTGTGATTTTTACAGTTTCATTACATGCCCCTTTTGAACTGTAGAGGAAGTTTTGAGTTGTCAGTGAAGTCTTTCATCTCAGCAGATCAAAGCGAGCAGTAACCTGTGGTAAACTTCTGCACGGACATTAAACCGAACTCTCTGCTCCGTCTGCTACTCCACCAGCACAAAATCACTCAACTGCTGTAGTTTCCTCTCTCGCCTCCAGCTCGTGTCAGACACCAAACCTCTACGCTGAGGTCAAAGGTCAACCCAAACACAACATGAAACGTGTAACAATGACAAAACATCTCATTTATGTTTCTCAGGATCTTTGAAGCTTTAAGATCAAAAGGTTCATGCATTTGCATTTCTCTACAGCACAACTGTTATTATTTAAACTATATTAGAGTTACATTGAGTAGTTGTGGAGTAAAATCAGTGTTCATGTGAACTCCTCCAAAAGTGTTTCTAAAGCATCTTGGGATGAAGCATCTCATGAAATTGCTTCTACACAAACAACAGCAGCAAGTGAAAACAGATCGTTTGATCATTTACTGATCATTAATTCACACACATCAATTTATGCAATCTCATAGTTTGATAACTTTGCAATAATTAAATAATGAAGGAATAAATATGTGTCTAAACTTTCGACTGGTGCTTTAATTCTACATAATAATATTCATACAGAATGAATAATTCAGTGCGCTCACTAGTTATTTCTCCGTAGCCTCTCACACATATGCTATCTGCTAAATTGCAGTAAAATTATTGAATTGCCTTTACTGTTAAATGAGCCACATCTGCTGTTCACACATGCAATGATTTACATCCTTTTTCTGTTTTATGACCATTCACACAACAGCACCAAAATGCCTTTAAACTCTGAGATACTTAAACTTAAACAGAATCTAAAATAACTAAGTATAATACACACTTACTGACCATGCAAATAACTACAGACAACAACTGTACCCACTAAACTTTTCAGGTAGGTAACTTCTCATTCAGTGAAATGGCCAGTGCTAAATTTACAGGTATTTCCGAACGGGTCGTGTTTACACATGACCTCTTCACTTCTGGAAAAGTCAGCTTTAAATACATGCAAAATCCAGCGAATCATTAGCCGAGCTCACATGAAGGGACTCTTCTCAATCCGGGTGGCGGAGGACAAATCTCAGTTGCCTCTGAGACGCCAATCCTCGCATCTTATCACGTGACCTGTTGAGCGCGTTACCGCAGAGACCTAGCGCATGTGGAAGCTCGTACAACTAACCACACGCCCCACCGAGAGCGAGAACCATATTATAGCTACCACGAGGAGGTTACCCCATGTGGCTCTACCCTCCCTAGCAACCAGGCCAATTTGGTTGCTAAGGAGACCTGACTGGAGTCACTCAACCCGCCCTGGATTCAAACTCGCGACTCCAGGGGTGATAGTCAGCGTCAACACTCGCTGAGATACCCAGAACCCCGAGATCACATGAATATTAATAAAGGGTCTGGTTTGTATCTCTTGTTGAAATATGAATGTCTTCCCACAGATATTTCTCTTTGTAAATGTTCTGCATGTCAAACAGTGTTATTTCCTCGACATGTCCATCACCTGATGAAACACACAAATAGTTCAAATGACTACAGCGAGAACGCACACGCTCGGTTATTGAGTAAAAACATGAAACAGCCTGTTTGAATCTGGAATCACGTTATTGAATTAAAACCCAAAAGAGCTAAATCAGCATCATGAGTCATGATCACAAGGGACACAGGAAACACTCGTGCAGTGCTGCAGAACTCAAAATGAACACATGGTTCATTTTCATGTGCAAACACCAACTTCAGTCCAAGAGTGGATCTAGATTTTTTTCATGGGATGGTAAGGGGCATGCAGACTGTGAGGGGTGGCAACACCAAAGCAAGTGCCCATGAGTAGATCTTATGGATCAAGGTACCAAGCTTCATTGCAACAAGTACTAGTTCATTCATTGGAGTCACTTTCAAATGATAAATATCCATGAATCTGCAATACTGCAAAAACTCCAGATTACCAAGACATTGTCTATTAAACACATCAATAAATTTGAAATGCTCCTTATCTTGACATACAACAGGCAATCTCGAATAAACTACACTGCATTGTGCAGGCCAAATAGTCTTATTTAAGTGTACAGAAGTGGAGGAGAGTGTTATGCTGCTATAGTCCTACCAACTTTGTAAAAGCCATTTGAAAGGGACCATTAACCCTCTGGGGTCGACGGACGCGCCGGCACGTCCTGCTGGATATTTCCATCATTACAGCAGAAACAACTTAAAATTCTCTGTCATTTTGGGGTATACAGATAAGTGTAAGACATCATTAGAGACTATAAAGGGTCTACTTTTATTTGTGTACACTCATAATAACAATGAAACATTGTGCTTTTGTAAAATAAAGAAAATAAAAAGGGTGAGCTTTCAGCAGTCTCTGTGTTCACGAGCATATTTCAGAAACACGTCACAAAAATGAACTGAAACTCTGCGAATACTTATCACACAAACATGAAACATCTGTCTAAAAGAAAGATTAAAATCTCTACTTTTAAATAAAACTATTAAAATTTAAAACAAATATTCTCCTGCAAAGCAATCTGTTTGAAACAAAACGATGTTCAGTTTTTACAGGTTCATCTCATTATCTGTAATGTGATCCCACCCACCAGCAGAGCGCGCCATTCATACGCTAATGTGCTGAGACGATCAACGCAAATGGTGAACGCCCCCGACTGTGCGGATGTAAACAAATGTCGTTCATTTTTCTGCTCATTTGTAACGATACACAGGCAAGAAAGCTTCTGGATTGTAATGAAATTTTAGATTTTCCTCAGAAGAAGAGCACCTTCTTCACCTTCGGGACACCGATGAACGTTTGTATTTAGAAGAGAGATTTGATCCAGCTGAGGATACAATTTCAGACGAGTAAGTCATTTAGTTTTCATTAGTTGACATGTTATTTTATATAAAAATGTACATATTTTACTAGTGGGACTGTTTCCAGACTTGCCAGACAGGATTCAGAGAATTAACATTTGAAATATGTCCTAATAAGCAAGTTTTAGTTACATTTAAATGCTGTTTCAGATAAAGCAGGCCTTTCAGCTGTATGCTGTATGATATAAATATGATATGTAATATTATATAAAAATAATATGAATGTTTAGATTATATTTTATCTAGTGTTTATAATGCCTCATTATCATCAACAAAGCTAGTGCTCGCAAATATGTGTTCAGGTTAAATGAGTAAAATGCACTTTAAATATGCCCATATTAGAAAATCTGCATATTATAATGATTTCTGAATGATCATGTGACACTGAAGACTGCAGTAATGATGCTGAAAATTCAGTTTTGATCACAAATTGCATTTTACAATATATTCAAATAGAAAACTGTTCTTTTAAATTGTAAGAGTTCAGAATATCAATGTTGTTTCTGTATTTTGGATCAAATAAATGCAGTCTTGGTGAGCAGAAGAGACTTCTTTTAACGGTAGTGTAGGTCTAAAATTAAGTCTTTATGTAAAGAAAATATATAGTCAGATTACTTCTTTTAACTTAAAACTTGATTTTGCTCATTAAGCCTCCTCACATTGATTCTCTTTCTGTCACATTCCACAGCGATAGGCCCAGGGGAGGATCATTGTCTCTCAGGTGTGAATTACAATCAATATTCATTGCATATGACCTTTCTAACACTAAAAGTGTCTAACAAAAGTTAAATTACTATATTGTTTTGCATGAATGAGTGATCAGGACGGTTTTCACATCATTTTGTAGCAAAAACTCTAGGCTACAAGAGTTCTCAAAAGTCTTGTGGACAAATGTTTAATGTGTTATATGACCTTATTTCAATTACTTTTTCAAAAACCATGCATAAACATTATTTTCTCAAAAATACAAACATGTACACACATGTTGCTCACATATTATTTTTGCCCTGTTTGTGCTGAATACAGTGTTATCAGACTTTAGCCATTAATGTGTTTTTAAGCAAATGAAAAAAGCACAAATGTCAAGGCATGTCAAAACTTCTTCAGGGCCCAAAATACCATCAGACCCCAGAGGGTTAAGACAAAGTTAGGAAAACGGATGAAAGATTCTTTAAAATCACCTATTAAGTCGTTCTTAATGACCTATTCAAGCACTCTTAGATATTTCACACTATATTGTAATTTTATCTCTACATCCGCCACTATCAGTCTTGGGATTTTGTTAGTCAGTAGATGAACATAGATCAACAACACTGACACATTTATTGACATTTCTGTATTTGAAAAAACAGCTAATTCTGAAATTCAGACAGCGACACCAACATTACGGCCAAGGCGGCCATCGCAATGGGGGTCACATTTTTCTTTTCTATTTCCTGGAAAAGAGCGTGAGCTGCAGAAAAAATACCTTGACACTACATGACACTGATAACAGCCACAGCGAACATTTATCATCAAATTCAAAATAACTAATTCCAGCGCCGGATCGGCAATCAAAACATCCACAGATCAGATGAATCAGAAACTCCAACTCAAGAACTGGAGATGTTTCATCTGGATAATAAACATACCTGATGAAAGTGCTGAGGACATGTCTCAACTAACGGCAATATATCGAAGAATCATTCACTGAAGATTTGAAGAACAAAACTGAGAAATGAATCTTTTTTTCTCCATATATTTGTCTATATTGTCAATTTGTTGTTGTGGTTGAGGAAATAAGCTAAAAATAACCTAATCCCACGAGTACCCAAACACTGCACATGTGCTGCAGTAGCAAGTACGCGATTAGCCGCTATTCCATCACAGGGCGGCTGTGGCTCAGGTGGTAGAGCGGGTCGGCTGCCAATTGCAGGGTTGGCGGTTCGAATCCCGGCTCACTTATGGGCTATATGGACACTCCTGCAGGCATTTTTCCTCCATTAGGCTTTGTAATAATACTTGATCGCACAAAACCAGCGAGCAGACGTCGTTGATTGTCATCATTTCTGAAAAATGTCAACTCTGTTTGAAGTAGAAGACAGTGACATGCTGGGAGATTGACTGAGAGGCCCACACAATTCCACATGTAGAAGTGTCCTTGGGCAAGACACTGAACCCCAAGTTGCTCCCAATGGCAGGCTAGTGCCTTGCGTGGCAGCTCTGCCATCATTGGTGTATGAATGGGTGAATGAGTCACAGTGTAAAGCGCTTTGATAACCTCTAAGGTTATATAAGTGCAGACCATTTACCATCATGCCATTGGCCACTATCACGCAATTGACAATTGATAAACTCTCATGCAATTGGCTGCTGCTGTAATCAATCGCATGATCAGTCTGTGTAGTCATTTGTGTTCAGAGAGTTGAGGCAGTTTGACAAGAATATACCCCTACACAATGCCAACATCTTACATTTATATTGATACATTTGTATACTTATACTGGGGTGACTGATGGGGTGGCACTGCCTTTTCTTAGGGTGGCATTTTCCACCGTTTGCAACCCTGGTAGATCCGCCCCTGCTTCAGTCTAAACAACATGAGACACTGAACCAACTTCTCTCAAGGGGCTCAAGAATGTGCAACAGATTTCAAGATTTTCACTGAAAATGTTTGTCACTAGAATTCCTTCAGAACATTTGAACAGAAGCCTCATGGACTTATGAAATGTCTGTCTCTGTGGATCCTGTGGATGTGGTGTCTCAGGATTGTTTGGGTGGGAGGGTAAGAATGAGAATTAGAACTCATAATCCCATTCATACGAGTGAAATCCATACAGCACAGAAACACTCGTGACACACACATGAATCCCTGAAGAGATTAACACACACACACACACGGCCATGAGTGTAAAATGGCGGTCTCTTGGTCTCCATTTTCTGTGGTGCTCCGTGTTGTGTTGTGACGTGTTGTTTGGCCCCTGCGAGCACAGACTGAGTAAATGACGGTTAATAAAAGCATCTGTTCACTTTACCTGCAGCTATATGGACTCCTGCAGGCATAACTGAGGCATTTTTCCTCCATTAGGCTTTGTGTTCAGAATAAAAGCCATCAGGCAGCATATAATACTTGATCGCACAAAAGCCAGCGAGCAGACGGCATTGATTGTCATCATTTCTGAAAAATGTCAACTTTGTTTGAAGTAGAAGACGGTGACATGCTGGCACATTGACAGAGAAATCCAGATTCATTTACAAACACCTGAATGCTCAGATCTAATAGGAAATTACAGGATGTATGGCTCTGGAAGAATTGTTAGATTTCAATTGATGCTTTGCTAAGCTCCGCCCCTCATGGTTACCGCTGCCCGCTCAGCATTACAGAGGAATTCAAGGAACAGCACGATTTCCAGGAAAATATGCTCATAAAGTGGTATAAATTACATTTAAATGATTGAAAATATATTGCACTTTCATAGACTTAAACAGAATAAAAGAGCAACATTTGCTAAGGGAGGATATGACGGTGATTTTATATCAAGTGAATGCAGTGTGTTTAATGTCCTTTACATGCTAAACATGATCAAATCAGTCCTCTAAACACTGAGATTATTCTACAGTCATCTCCATATCAACAGGATGTCCTAAAACAGGACACACCCTGAGCCAGCCCCCTCCAGCCTCAACCTGTCAATCACTCTGACATCACTCCACAGAGGTTATTGATCCTTCCCCTCTCAGCTGTCAGTCACACAATACACATTTCACCTGCCTGCATCATCTCCAACACACACAAACACACACACACACACACACACACACACGCGCACACAGACACACTCGCGCACACAGACACACACGCACACAAAATAAACTTGTTATATATAAAAAAAAACAATATAATAATCACACACATTAACAACTACCCCTCTCTCTCCACTGCTCCTCTCCAACAACCCTCCAAGGATGCCAAGTATCTGCCCAATTTCCCAACAAACAAATCCAAATGCCCCAGTCTTCTATATTAGGGGTGCACCAAACGATTGTGGATGGATTTAGGGCAGATATTTCTTGCAGCATGTAGGGATCACACATACACTGCTCCTCTAATGAATGAATGCTTGCTCACCCCTCCATGCATGACACTGTGACCTCTGGAGGGGGAGTTGTTGGCAATTCACTGCTGTACTGCTGTAATTCAGATGAATATGACGGTTTGCTTTTAAAAATGTGAAAGAATTAAACGTGTATGAATATTAATTTGCCCATTTTCTAGTCGTTACGGTAGTTATTCTGTCTAGCTGCACTGTGAGCATGGAGAGGATGCTAACAGGTATAAAAACAAATTAAACGACAAACAAACATGCAAATACATGATACATGACGTGAGTCGTGACAATCGGACGTTGTGTTGAGTGAGACTGTTTGAGCGATCGTGAGCACTTTTAGCTTTATTCTCTTTAATATGAGCGCTCTGTGTCAAAGACGTCAATATCTCATCAGTCACTCATCCCAATTTAAATCACATTAATGTTGGTCACAATACCACTAATAATAAATAACAGTTTAACCTTCAATAACGGCACCGCGTCTTCATGCATTTGCTTAATTCGTGATTTGTGTTACAGTAATATAGTATATTCCTATATTAATGACCGCCCCATCACCTAAAATACAGAGTCTCGGGCAAAATGAAATTTGAGTGTCCAATACGTCACACAAAAGACTCTGAACCCTCAACCAAAATTCTTGGATCTTAACACACCACTATAAAAACATTGGTAGTGTCTATATCTTCTGACTGGCATCGCCAGCAGGTGGGTGTGTCTTTAAGTCCAAGCCTATACAATCTATATGGGGTCCAATAGAATCTATGTAAAATCTTAAATTGCATAAGATGCACCCTTGAATCTTTAGATGCAGACTTGATGATTTTTAGAATCCTATCCCACACTCCCTCCTCCAATCCCAAGGTTAAATCTTTCACCCATAATCTCTTGAGAGAAGTTAAATCTCTGTCCCCCAAACTCTGAATTATCAGGGAGTAATACACTAATGCCTCATGACCTTTCCCAAAAGCAGTAATCACCCCTCTCAGAGTATCTGCTGCATTAGGGGGGTGTATGCTACTCCCAAAAAATTGTGCAGAGCAGATAACACAGCTGTAAATACCTAAAGAACTGAGATCTGGGAATCCCAAAAAGCTGAACCAAATTCTCAAAAGATCTCAACACTCCACTCTCATATAGGACACCGAGTGTAGTAACCCGCTTCACAATCCTCTCTGACCAGCAGAATGGGGACTTATTAATACATAATTTAGGGTTCAGTCTTATGCTAGAAGCAACATTTAAATAAATGTCAGAGTTAAACTTTCTGGACACTTTTGTCCATACCGAGAGCAAATGCGACATAACGGTGAGTAACTTAACTTCTCCGGTAAGTTTAATAGAAAGAGGCAAGAACTTCCTGTTCAATACAAAACCAGGGAGGGGCTCTCTCAGGTGGAGGTGACCAATGAGGCAAATGTTTGAGACCAAACGCATAATAATAAAACACAATCTTGGGTAGGCCTAACCCACCTTTGTCAATCAGCTAACGTAATTTACTGAAATGTAATCTGGGATGTTTACCATTCCAAATGAAGGACTTTGCTATGCTATCAAATTGATTGAAATAAGAGAGGGGGACATCTACAGGGAGACATATAGCAGGTAGATGAATTGTGGAATACAAATCATTTTAATAACATTAACCTTCCCAATCAGAGATAAATGTAATGAAGCCCACCTGCCCACATCGCTCGAAAACATTTTTATTAAGGAGTCAAAATTAACTGACTAAAATCACACAAATTTACTGGGAATAAAATGCCCAAATACTTAATGCCCTGCTTGGGCCACTGGAAGGCGCCCGGCTGAAAAGCAGTTACTAGATAGTACGCTGTCATAGCCAAATCTTCGGATTTACACCAATTAAATCTGTATCACGAGAATTTAGAAAAGGATTTAATAATTCTGTGGAGGCAAGGCATAGATCTAGGAAGGTCAGGAACAAATAATAAAATATCATCAGTTTAAAGCAGAAGCTTATGCACCACACCTACCACCACCCCTGGAAAATCATCCTCTTATCTTATCGTGGTTGCTAATGGTTCCAGGGCAAGACAGAACAATAATGTGGAAAGAGGGGAACCCTGCTTGTTGCCCCTATCCAGAGTAAAATAATCTGAAATTAATCCATTTGTTTGTTTCGCCACTACTGGGTGTCTATAAAGTAATTTAATCCAAACACTAAAAGTATTCCCGAATCCGTATATTTCCAAAATCTTAAAAAGATAATCCCATTCTACCATATCAAATGCCTTCTCAGCATCAAGTGAGATGGCAGCGACCGGAGTCTGATCATTTGCCACTGACCACATGATATTGATGAAATGTTATCAGAAGAGCTGCGGCCCCGAAGAACTCCACCTGATCTATATGTATAAGAGATGCCATCTTTACTTAATCGGTTAGCCAAAATTTCTTATAATATATTTATGTCTAGCTGGATGAGGGAGATTAGACTCTATCTCTTACACTCACTTGGATCATTGTCTTTAAGAATCAGATTGAGCCGGGCTTGTGTCATGATTGGCGAAAGATTTCCATTCTTTAATGATTCCGTATAAACTTCTAGCAAAAGTGGAGCCAGTTCTGTAGCAGAAGATCTAAAAAAGTCAGTGTGAAAACCATTTGACCCTGGAGCCTTGCCTGTAGGTAAGGCCTTAATTACCTCACCAAGCTCCTCCAAGGTTATCTCAGAATCAAGAGACTTGATTTGCTCAGTCATCAGTTTAGGGAGTTCTAATGGTTCCACAAAGTTTGTAATATCCTCATCAGTAGACGAAGACATGCAACTACAGAGATCAAGTTAGAACTCTTAAAAGAAAGAGTGTATTTTGCCAACGGAGATAATGTTGGACATACGTGTGTTTTATTGGCATCAAAAACGAATTATGCAGTTGCGTTTTTTTAATACTGTAGAGAACGTAAATGAAGTGGTGGAAAGAGGATGAGTGATTTATGGTTTGTTCACTCCTGTACTTCCTCTTTCCACTCCAGCGAAGAAAGTTATTTTCTCTAATGTGCCGCCTTTTATTAGCCAAAAAATGTTCATGATTCGGTAAGTTAGTTGCTCCAGTGAAAAAGATTGCAATAGGGAGCAAATCTGACAATCATTTTGAATGAGAACAGAATTTAAACTTTAAATTCAGAATTGATGATTTTGACTACATTGTCTCTACTGATATAATGAAATGCTTTGGGTGTGGTAAAACTGGGCATTTAGTTTGTGCTCTTCCGGAAAATTAGGGTACAAGCACACAGCAAGACGTCCCAGTTTAGAATGGGATACAAGATAAAGAAGAAAGATTTGCAGGGTTTTCTGAGCCAATATCCACTAATGGGCTTAACAGATAAGGTGCCTCGTGTTTGGACAGTTGAGACAGATCAGACCATGGTAGAAAACATGGGAGAGAGTGATCTGGCTATACTGCAATTAGACAGAGATAAATTAACGTTGAATGAATCTGAAAACTTGTATAAAGTATCTACTCTCACAGATGAAATTATGAATTATACCCAATCTAGTTCAATGAACTGTTTTTCTGATCCAGAGTGCTTCTCAGAAAGTGTTAATCTGGGTGAGAACTCTATGATGGATGTGGATCAGGCTGTTTTCAAAGCCCCCCTAAAGAATGCAGGGTCAAAGCAAGCCCGAAAAACTGAGAAAGAACAGAAAAATGATCATATAGACTCTAGTGTTTCTGATTGTTCCCTGAGTGAATGGAAATGTCATGATTATGATGCTGATGACATTAAAAAGGGGGTGCAGATTGCAGAATTCTTCCCAGATCTGAAACATTTTGTGCAATATACTAAGTTTAATGCGTGAGAGATGTTTTACAGACAAAAGAAGTATATCAACTGAAAAAATTTCTGTTTCTGTATGTTTTATTTTTATTTTTGTCTTAACACATGAGAGATATCCGAATTGCATCCTTAAATGTAAACGGAGCCAGAGATTGCGTAAAGAGGGTGGGAACATATGAAGTAATGAAGCAGAAACAACAAGAAACACACAGCGGAGATAAAAATGCTGCAGATTAGGCTGAAGAATGGAGTCATCTCGTTTTCTTAAGTAATAAAGCCTCATTTAGTGGAGGAGTTGCCATCTTATTTGCTAAGAGCTTTACTCCCAGCTCTTTTACAATGGAAGAGACTTTGAAAGGTAGAATTTTAAAGATTCAACTTCAGTTTAACCCTCTGGGGCCTGGAGAAGTTTTGACATGCCTTGACATTTGTGCTTTTTCAGTTGCTTAAAACACATTAATGGCTAAAGTCTGATAACACTGTATTCAGCACAAACTGGGCTACAATAATATGTGAGCAACATGTGTGTACATGTTTGTATTTTTGAGAATATAACGTTTATGCGTGGTTTTTGAAAAAGTAATTGAAATAAGGTCATATAACACATACTAAACATATGTCCACAAGTCTTTTGAGAACTGGATCTTGTAGTCGAGAGTGTTTGCTACAAAACAATGTGAAAACCATCCTGATCACTCATTCAGACAATGAGGAATGTGACAGAAAGAGAATGAATGTGAGGAGGCTTAATGATACAAATCAAGTTTTAAGTTAAAAGAAGTAATCTGACTATATATTTTCTTTACAGAAAGACTTTAATTTTAGACCTACACTACCATTAAAAGAAGTCTCTTCTGCTCACCAAGACTGCATTTATTTGATCCAAAATACAGAAACAACATTGATATTCTAAACTCTTACAATTTAAAAGAACAGTTTTCTATTTGAATATACTGTAAAATGCAATTTGTGATCAAAACTGAATTTTCAGCATCATTACTGCAGTCTTCAGTGTCACATGATCATTCAGAAATCATTATAATATGCAGATTTTCTAATATGGGCATATTTAAAGTGCATTTTACTCATTTAACCTGAACACATATTTTGCAAGCACAAGCTTTGTTGATGATAACGAGGCAGCATAACCTCTAGTTAAACTATAATGAAAACATTCATATTATTTTAATATCATATTACATACCATATTTATATCATACAGCATACAATTTAAAAACCTGCTTTAGCTGAAACAGCATTTAAATGTAACTAAAACTTGCTTATTAGGACATATTTCAAATGTCAATACTCTGAATCCTGTCTGGCAAGTCTGGAAACAGTCCCACTAGTAAAATATGTACATGTTTATATAAAATAGCATGTCAACTAATGAAAACTAATTGACTTACTCATCTGAAATTGTATCCTCGGCTGGATCAAGTCTCTCTTCTAAATACAAACATTCATCGGTGTCCCACTCTTCTTCTGAGGAAAATCTAAAATTTCATTACAATCCAGAAGCTTTCTTGCCTGTGTATCGTTACAAATGAGCAGAAAAATGAACGACATTTGTTTACATCCGCACAGTCGGGGGCGTTCACCATTTGCGTTGATAGTCTCAGCACATTAGCGTATGAATGGCGCTCTCTGCTGGTGGGTGAGATCACATTACAGATAATGAGATGAACCGGTAAAAACTGAACATCGCTTTGTTTCAAACAGATTGCATTGCAGGAGAATATATGAGCTTTCTTTAGACATATGTTTCATGTTTGTGTGATAAGTATTCGCAGAGTTTCAGTTAATTTTTGTGACGTGTTTCTGAAATATGCTCGTGAACACAGAGACAGCTGAAAGCTCACCCTTTTTATTTTCTTTATTTTACAAAAGCACAATGTTTCATTGTTATTATGAGTGTACACAAATAAAAGTAGACCCTTTATAGTCTCTAATGATGTCTTACACTTATCTGTATACCCCAAAATGACGGAGAATTTTATGTTGTTTCTGCTGTAATGACGGAAATATCCAGCAGGACGTGCCGGCAGTTTTGACAGTTTCTATAATATTTTTATAATATAATATTTTTTGGAAAATTTGAGGAATGAAAAAGGTCACTTTCCTAATCTGCGCAAGAGGTGGAATAATGCTAAAACTCAAATCAAACTATTTTGTCAACAGTATGCTCAATGTCACAAAAGTGCATTAAATCTATAAATTCTGAGACTTCCAGAAATGGCACAATCATGTGGAAATCAGGCATATATTGAATATCTTTTGGTTAAAAATCTGCTTTGTCTGACCTACAGGAAATGAAGGCACAGGGTGCACCGGTCAGATCACGTTTTAAAAACATAGATCAGATGGATGTACCATCTAAGTTTTTCATTTTATTAATTCGCTACTTTCTGAAACTGGGTTTCTTTAAACTCTAAAGAAATATGGGAAAGAGCAGTCAGTTTTTATGAAAAACTTTATAGTTGCAAACACAAGGAATACAAGGTTGTAGAACAGCTGTTTTTTTAATTACCAAAGGTTTCTTAAAAAATTGAAAAAGGCTATTGGCCTGGACGTACTGTATAAAGCTCTCCAAAGTATGGAGAATGGTAAGGCTCCTGGGTTAGATGGGATCCCAGATGAGTTTTATAAAGTGTTGTAGAAGATCTGCTGGCAGTTCTTAGTGACAGTTTAGTCAGAGGAATTCTGCCACTAAGCTGCAGGAGAGCGGTAATTTGAGTGATATACAGAACTGGAGACCTGTGTCTTTATTGTGCTGTGATTATAAGATACTCTCTAAGGTGTTGGCCACTCGACTGGGGAAATCACTAGATGAGATCATCCATCCTGATCAGTCCTACTGTGTGCCTGGTAGATCAATCTTTGATAACATTCATTTAATTAGAGATTTATTTGACGTGTCTAGCATTTATGGGCTTGAGTCCCATAGATCAAGAGAACGCTTTTGATCGTGAGGAACAATTATTTGTGGAAGACTTTACAGGCTATTGAAGGTTAATTGTGGCTTATGTGCTCATTTCAAAATGTGTTGGAGTAAGACAGGGTTGATCTAAGTCAGGGATACTTTATACTCTTGCAATAGAACCACTTTCAAAACTTCTTCAGACAGTGTGTGTGTGTGTCTGCATATGAGTGTGTCTCCGTGTGAGAGTGTGTGTGTGTGTGTGTGTGTGTGTGTGTCTGTGTGTGAGTGTG
>JAVLUX010000099.1:6642500-6702500 GCA_032164185.1 Moxostoma hubbsi
AGACACATGAAAGTTGTGATTGAAAATCAGGGTTATTCCACCAAATATTGATTTCTGAACTCTAAAAAAATTTGTATTGTGTTGATTAATAATGAATATGAACTTTGCATCATTCGAAGTCTGAAAACACGGCATCTTTTTTGTCATTTTCTGCAAATAAATGCTCTAAATGACAATATTTTAATTTGCAATTTGGGAGGAATGTTGCCAGTACTTTATAAAATAAACTAAAATGTTCATTTACTCAAACACACACCTATAAATAGTAAATCCAGAGAAACTGGTAATTTTGCAATGGTCTCTTAATTTGTTTCAGAGCTGTATATATTTGTTAATTACATAAAATGCACACCCGTCCGGCCCTGATGGATTCAAACGTGAATAACAGCTCACTCAAATGTGCGATGGTCAGATTGCAATCACCCATTGTACTTCACTCCGAATCTGTGGTATTGTGGACACTTGGTCAGTAAAATCCTTCAGCATTCTCGATGAGATTGGCACGTGACTGCAGAGAGGATGAGGGTAAGTGTGTCATCCAGCAAGGAAACTGGATTTGTTTGTACTGAAAAGGGGGTTGGGTGCAGGTGGCGAGGAACTAGCTGTAGATTTGGTTGGCTCAATGACCCGGCATGGGTGTGACTCATTTGCCCTCCTCTGTGTACTTTGTTGTGGAGACCCTCCATTCCAGCCTCTGTGGCAGCACCAGTTTCTTCCATCCTCCCGGAATCCCTGGGAATGTAAGCGGTGCTGAGGACCATTCTGACCTCTCATAATACCGGACTTCGGTCTCCCGTCATCAAATCGAGAAATTGTGAGATGTCTGGTCCGAGATCCATGGTCCCTGACATTGTTCAGGGGTTTAGGGGTGGTGGGAGGGGCATAGAACTTGGAGTTATGCCCATAGGAAAACAAGGTCCACCTCCTCTAGTCTCGACGATGTCAGCAAGAATGTGTTGTTCCAGTCGCAGGAGGAGCTCAAGACAGGCCCATCAGTCACATTGGACAATACCTATAAATTGGATTCGGTCCACCCGTTCTTCATCCAGACCTCATTGTTGGAGGTTGTCAATGCAGTACTTGTAGACGTCCTCAGATTAGTTGAAGAACATATCATCTATAAAGGCTTCCTGTGGCCGGGTTTATGGTCGAGTCTTCATGGGGATTGGTGGCTGTTCATGCTATCTTACTACTGACACCAACTTATATCATGTACCATCATTTATTGTGATTAACCGTTCTATTTTGTCATTTATAATTATCTCTTCAATAATATCAAAGTATAGACCATTTCAAGATAGTTACAAAAAGTTACATCTTTTTGATCCTTGACCATTCCCTGCTAGTTGTGCATTAAAAACGGGATAAATCACCCTCTTTGAAGCACTTGGGGAATGTTGAAAGGGAGAAATTGGAACGTCTAATGGATGTAGAAAAGAAGTACGGATGTAGCATTGCAGTTCAACGAGCCAATCACCTTTTAGATACAGACGTCACCTGTCAATCAAATCGAGAACGCACATGTGCATTATCTAGTAGTCTGATGTAATGATTATAGTGTTGTCAGATTTTACTGCTGATTTGAAATATTTTCTTTGATAATAGTCGTAGTAGATAAGAGCTGCACTTGTATGCCGTTTTATTTACATAGAAAAAAGCTGCCCAAGAGCATTCAGAAGATGACCACCGAGTGAACTGGCTTTCCTAAAAAGACTTTATTACAGGAGCGATCATTCATATGAGCATCTACAACAAATTTCCATCGCCTCTGTCGCATAGATGCTCGGCATCAACAACACGTCTGGATAAGTCACTTCAGGTAAATGTTTTACATTATTTGAGGAGAATATGTCAACTCTGAGCCTTATTTAAAGCATCTGGTAATGATACCGCATGTGCTGCAGGAAAACTTGCATTCAAATTCCTTGTTATTGTTCACAGGTTTGAAATGGTCTATTTCTCTCTGTTGCCCCACCCACCTGATTGCCATGGTGACAGAGAGGAGTGTCTCCTGTATCACACATCTGCTACCATGGAAACGGGCTAAGTTGCATAAACACACACAAACCTAAAAAGCCGTTTGACTTCAAAACAAAATATGAACAAAACATTTAGCTCCCTGTCAGTTTCCGTGGTAACCCGAGGACTGGTGAGGCAACTGTTGTTGTTTTTGTTTGAATGATGCTGTATGAACTACATCAGGCCATTTGAGAGAGAGAGAGAGAGAGAGAGAAAAGCTGCATCCGATATTTTTCACTCGTTCATTATTCCCTATATAGTGGATGTCTGTGAGTGCCCTATACTGGCAACAGTGAACCAAATGAGTGAGTGAATTTGGATGCTGACGTAAACATGGAGCATGTATACTCCTTTACATATGAACTTTATTGTAATGATAACAACAATAATAATATACCTACTTGCTATTTATATAAAATGCTATACACAATAAATCTTAATTTAATTCATTCACGTTTAACCCATTAATATATATTTCCACAATGATTTAAATATTACACAGCTAACAACTGCCAACAAGAATAAAAGCATTTGTACAAGCGTACATTATTGTATTTATTTTGAATTCTTTACCATCCTGACACTCTCCCATCCAAACTGCATGAGCGTTTCTGATCACGAGAACACCCTCATGTGACATTAATGCAGTACTTCAGTTATTAATAACAACATCCACCGATTATTAGACGAACACACACGTGATAACTGGATAATGTCCACTGTACGCAGTCTTCTGAGGTAACAATAATATCACCTCAATTAGTGAAAAAACAAATCACAAATAAAAAAACCATCAAATATTTCATATATATCTAATCTATAATTAATTAATTGTTCAATTTATCCATGTAATAGGGCAGTTAAAATGGTAAAAAAAACAGGATGAACCATCAAAGTAAAGTTAAATGCCAAATTAAACCGAAACACACAGACGGCAGCTGCATGTGGCGCTCTCCGGCTGCCTTTATCTCTCTCCTCGGCCGATTAGCCCGATCGCCCAGCCTCACCCTCCTCCTCGTCACAATCAGATTTTGTATCGCTATATTTTATCATGTTGTTTTTAATCGAGTTTCAATATGTCAAAAGTACGACACTACAGCCAGCGTGAAATAAAACACTGTCGAAACGAAATGAAGCCGTAAGCTGGTGTCTCTCACGCTTGCCTCTCTCTTTGCCTGCACGTCAGTCGTGCCCGCTATGGATTATGGGCAAGCTAGCGTCGGTGAGTATCAACTATACACTCGAAATCAGAATACATTGTGGGTAAGAATGAGTGAGCAAATGAAAGGAACGAGATGTAGGGAATGAATTCAGACACTACTACAAAATGGCCGACACCCAAAATAGTGCACTATATTGTGGATAGGGGCGATTTCGGACACAGCTAAACCCTTTCTAGCAAGTCAGTTCGCTCGGCGGTCATCTAAGGAATGCTCTCGGGCAGCTATTTTTCCATGTGAACAAGCGGCATGCCGGTGCATCTCATATATACTTGAACGGGGAAAGACCGGAATCTCCAAAACGGTTGGTCATGATTGCGAACAAAGAACATATTTCATATCAGCAGTAAAATCTGATGACACGCACATCATTAATTGTGCTTCTTTACCTCAGATTATACAAAAAAATCTGTATAGTTAATCGCATGCAAGTTTTCAAGTTGATTGACAGGTCATGTCTGTATCTAAGGCGGGACTTCCTTTCTACATCTGTTTTATTTGATCTAAACATTCAGGCATAGCTCCATTTATACATATTTCATGATGATTTCAATCTTAAGAGTAAAAAATTATCTTGATAATGAGTATTAATTCATTTATTAAATTAACATTTGACAATCATAAAACAGAAAAAAATACCCCTGAAAATCAAATCCAGGGGCAAATATTGCCCCTTAACGTAAAACGTAATTTCTGTCACTGATCTTAAATTGCAAAGTTGATGCTTTAAGCACCTTTAGGCTCATCTTGGCTTTTAATGTCTTTAATTGTCAAGTCTGTCATTAACTTGACTTGTGCATTCTCATGAGAGTTGGTCTGTAATAAAACATCTGCAATCAGTAACACAAAGAGCAGTTCAGTTATTGCAGATTAATACAGATATAAAGGACAAAATACAGAAGCTAAATTCACAGTTCAAGTCTGAAAAAGACCTAATTGATCGCCTCTAGCTGTGTCTTATTTATTCAGCCCTCATCATAAAACAGGAACAGCGATTCTGAGCACACACACACACACACACACACACACACACACACACACACACACACACACACACACACACACACACACACACACACACACACGAACCTCAACTCATGCTTTTAAAAGAAAAGGAGGGACAAGTCTACATTTTTGTGGTAAAAAACATCCACAATTGCAGTTGATGAGCTTAACTTGACTGAACCCGGAATATTCCTTTATGCAAAAGTCTGTATTTGCCCTCAGTTTATCTCATTGTGTTCTAGGGGAAACTGCGGCGATATTAAAGACATCTCACTGTGATTTTATTTCCGTACAGATGTCAGAATACGGTGCGATCTCGTGACAGTATCACAGGAAAATATAAAGCTCGTACATATCTGTTGTTTCCCTGCAGGTGAGTCAGACCTGAATCTATGAGCACAACCCCCTCGACTGGTGTTACTCGCTCACTGTCATATCTTCAGGTCAACACGCACACACTCACACACGCACACTCATACACGCACGCACACACACACACACACACACACACACACACGCACGCACGCACGCACGCACGCACACACTCGCACTCATGGCACGCACGCACACACACGCACTCTCACACATGCACACTCATACACGCACGCACGCACGCACGCACACACACACTCGCGCACGCACACTCACTCGCTCGCACGCACACGCACTCCCTCGCACGCACGCACGCACACACTCGCACGCACACTCACTCGCACGCACGCACACACGCACACACACAAACACACACTCACTCGCTCTTACACGTACACACACTCCTGCACTCTCACGCACACACTCACTCACTCGCACGCGCACTCCTGCACTCTCGCTCTCACACGCACGCGCACGCCTGCGCTCTCACGCGCTCTCCTGCACTCTCTCACGCGCACGCGCTCTCCTGCACTCTCTCACGCGCACACACACGCGCTCTCCTGCACTCTCTCACGCGCGCACACACGCGCACGCGCTCTCACAAACACACGCACGCACTCGATCGCGCACACTCACGCACGCACTCGATCGCGCACACTCACACAGAGACACACCAGAGCTGCTGTGTATGTGTGGACATCTCCACCACATGTATGTGTGAAATGTCAAACAGGTGTTTGATGCCTGCTGAGTGAGATGATGATGATGATGATGTTGATGGCATAAGAAAAAAATTTTTTTTACAGGTTCAATCAGATTGTTAGAGAGAACAATTGATCCTGACAGACAACAGCCAATGAAAACTACTTTAAGAAACTAACGATGAGGAACTAACAAACCAAACGTCCTGACGAGGTCAGATGATCATTGACGGGTTTATCGACAGGACAGTTGAAGGATCAGTTCATAACACAACAGCCTCATTCCGGAAACCTGAGCAGATCTTAGCAAGATGGTTTTTGTGTGGTTTTATGTCCTGATTACTTCAGATTCCTCCATTTGTCACAGTTTCATATGCAAATGGAAGTAATTAATTAACTTTATTCATGTGTTGACTTTATTTGCTGTACAAACACAAAATCAGTTAGTAAAAGTCGTTTTTTCAGGATTTCTGCAGGTCAATTTCACTAAATTAATTTTTTGGTCATTAAAACAGTACCAAAGGCTCCAAGCACAATGAACTGTGGGTAATACATCAGTAAAGTCGAGAAGCCGATGACAGGAAATTAGCAAAAGAGGTCACATGCCAACACTGCAGAGCCTTATTGAACTACCCCGCCATTAAAACCATCCATGTGCAGACAATAAGAATTATAATTACCAGCGCTAATACTTATAATGAAGTATACAATCAAGATGAAGTCTACAACATCTATGTTCATTAAAAAAAGAACAAGTGATAATGGTGGAGTGGGAGTGTTTCTCCAACAGGGGTCACCCAATGAATTTACCTCAAGACAAAACAACATCTGGAGAAAAGAAGAGATGCTGCATTACAGTTCACATGATCCCAGCGAATGCGTCACGCTGCACAAGGACAGGACACACACGTCTTCATCAATATTTCAGTCTTCTGGTTGCACGTCCATGAGGTCAATCGGTTCACACGGCCTCTTCAGGCATGATCAAATGAAAGCAAAAGCAATGAAGCTTGTGAACAGCAACTGCACATCCCATTGTGGCGTGTCAGTTCTCACGTGAACATGCCGACACGCTTGCGTCACGCAAGAGGCTGTGAACCGATTGACCTCGTGCACGCGCAATATTGATCTGTTTCTCACCCGAAGGAATTGTCTCTCTTTAGAAGACATTAACCACTGGAGTGTTGTGGATTACTTTTACTAGGATAAAGTTTGGGGTGTATTACAGGTTAAGTCTCCATAACTCTAGTTACGGTAAAATAAGATTATGCACTTAGGGAAGGTTTTTCTGATATTGCCATGGTTACCAAACAGATAAGATCAGATCCTGAAGTTAGGATCTTTCTGTAATACGACCCCTGGTCACCATTCACTTGCACTGTATGGACCTACAGAGCTGACGTGTTCTTCTAGAAATCTTCATTTGTGTTCTGCAGAAGAAAGAAAGTCACACATATCTGGGATGACGTGAACATGAGTAAATGAGAGAATTATAATTTATTCAATGAAAATATTACCATTGTTAGGTGAACTACCACTTTAAAGGGTTATTATTATTTACTCACCCTCATGCCGATTCAAACTCATGAAGATATTAATATCAGGATATATGATGCGTTTTCACACTTTCAAGCTCCAAAAAGGATATAAAGCATCATGAAGGTCATTCACACAACGCTCAAGGTCTTCTTAAGCAAAGTAATCGGTTTTGGGTGAAAAAAGGACACTCATTTACATCCTTATTCACTATAAATCTCAACATCTGCAGGATCCATGGCAAACGCATGAGTGAAGCTTGTCCTTGAGCTTGACGGATTGAACTAGTCATCCGGATTATCTTTATGCTGCCTTTGTACTTTTTGGAGCTGGAACATTTGACATAATAAGGCCGAGTCAACGACAGAATTGTCATTTTTGGATGAGCTATCCTTTAACTAGATCGATTTGTACATACACGGTCATAGCCGAGACAGTAAACACCACTGGTGTGAATCTACACACCTCAGAGATCTGGATTAGATGTAAAAGTGCTTTAGAGAACAAACACACGTAATCTGTGTGATGAGCCTCGGCGCGCTGCAGCCCCTAATTAGCAAATGCCTCATTTACATAATGAGATGCTAAAGAACATATTATTATGCTTACAAAAGAAAAGCATTGAACATGATCAAGAATAACAAACAGATCTAAAACCAGAAGCGTTTGCTGTAATCTGCATCTGACAGATTACACCTGTGCATGATCTAGAGGTTTATAGTCAACACTTAGAAGGGAGATATGGAGATATGTTTAGAAAGAGAATAATTGGCAAGGTAAAGCAATGTCTGTACTGAGCTGTCAAAGTAAATGTGTCAAGTTTGAACTCTCTGTCTAACAGCATTAAAAAAGAAATGGCAGAAACTTAAGTGCAGTCTAGTGCGCATGAGAGACAGTGTGTGTTCACAATCACATTAGATTTATGTCTGTGAGGCCTGAAAACAGCCGCAGAGAGACACGAGAGAGAGAGACTGCAGACTTAAATACTGACAGATTTACAACACATCTGATGACCTGATCATCCACACAGCGAGAGAGAGTTGAGAGATGCCTCTGTAAGTGGATGAATTGCTCCGAGAGGTTTTAGGATAAACTGATTCACTAAAAAACATCTGACTCACCCATACATTTCTATTCAGTGAATAACCAGTGCAGTATCTGTCTGTTGCTCACACATACATCACATGACTTCAGTGTATCGTCCCCTACAGTATTGCGGCAACAGCTTCTCCAGAAGGTAAGCAGATCCGTTACACTCTCATTGCTGCTCTCTGATCCGTTGAGATGGTGTGCGCACCTGATGATTGCTCCACAGATTTCAATCCAGTTTGTGACTGAGCACATCTCAAGTATGCACACTAGGAGAGTATGATTTCCCAATGAGTATGGATGGAATAGTGGAATCCAGTCATAATATTCACTGATATAATAATAGATCAATAGAAACAACTGCATATCTGTTATCTGTGATGCTCTGTTGCGCAAGAAACACCTGGTGTTGTATTTTGTATTGTGCAGTTGTGTAGAGAAGTTCTGCATATGATACAAATAAAACAATATTATGTTGAAAACGAATTATATCATTTTAAAGTCATTTTCATTTGATAAAAATGGATGAATACAACATATTTTATTAAGACACATTTTTCATAATTTTCAGAGTACATGAAAAATAAAACAAAACACAGAATTTGGGGGTAATGGAAAATAACTGATAGAATAGGGCCGTCAAAGAGTGTCAGGAACACACTTTGAGCGGGGGCATTTTGTCACAGACTTAAACATCACAGCATAACAAGCTTCAGTCCAATAGTGCACACATGATGACTTGATCTTTTTGTTTTATATATAGTTTCATCTGATTGAAGAAATGAGCCAGAGATGACTGAAACACAAACCAAATCTCCTTTTCTGCATTCCTGTGACCAAAAACACATAATAAAACTGAAGTAGTTAGAATGACGGCAGCAAACACACACCACAGGCTATATCTAATCAAGGATGACGTGTGACTCAGTGTGTTATATGTGTGTGTGTGCGGCTTTACATCATCAAGGCACCACAGAGAGGAAATGACCTTGTCCCTAAATGCCACACATGAGGACAATGTGACCTTTCATTCCCTGTCTGTCTGTCTATACATTCACACGGAGTGTTTAATTGATTTTTAACAGGAGTGCATTCTAACAACTGTATTTACATTAAATCTGTGTTATGTGTACTGAACAAAACTAGAGCATTCATAAATGCAGTGATGTTGCTCCTCCTGTGAGGTAAGGATGCACCAATATGATACCTGAACTGATATAGGCCGTGCATGCACTGCGAGTTTCACTGCTCCATAGACACACACTCATAGCACTCTCAGAGAAGCATGCATATGAGAGCACTACACACAAACAACATGTCAGATGTAGATACTCAAGTTCGGTTCGCTTATAACATGTATCGAGAATGTAACTGGAGGAGCATTTCACACGATCGTTTTAAACTACTATGAACCAGGCTACACACACTCCACAGACTTCCTGGAGTGTTCCGACTGAATACTCTGTATATTTCTTTTGTTTAACACATTTTTCTAACCACTAAACCAGTTAATACAAATAATAATAATAATATTAATAAACTATGATTACCATTATTAGTAGAGTTTACAAACGACAACAATTTAAGTGAAATGGTTTTCAAAAAGATTCCTTTTTATATCCAGATTCAAGTTGAAAAACTAAATGCAATGGCTTGTTCTCTACTGGTGTCTTTCACTGAAATTTCACTCTGCAATAAATTGAATGGCATCTATGCTAATATTATTTTATTTGTTTCCCTGTCTCAACCTCTGGACTCCTATCACGAGGTCACCAGAACCGGCTGGATCCAGCACCATTCCTGCTTCGTGTTGGACTCCACTGCTACATGTCTCTGTGTGATGATGACTAAATGCAGCCCGTGCCAGCCAAACATCACTTCAGTCTATTATGATGTTCTTCAGAGGATCAACTGATGCCAAATCCAACCATAAGACATGGGACAATTCCTATGCCATTGTTTGAACCTTGGATTTAGGATGGACCATACCAAACCTCACCGAAATGACCGGCCAGGTTGAACTGCGTTTCACATCCCTGATCTCTGCCTGCATCACCTCGGTCTATTGATGGATTATGATCTTGAAATGGAATATATAGACTACCAATTGTCAACAAAAGCCTTCATCAGCCAGTTAACAAGGACAATTGCATCTATGTGAACTTCTGCAGTTAATCCAGGATGAACTACAAAGACATTAATCATTAATCTTACAGTTCAAACAAATTTGATGTTTAAACACTGACCCTTAACACTTACATAGTTTAATAATGTTAAACCATGACTTTAACTATACATAAGTAATATTTACATTATATTCATGATGTTAGTCAGAGGGGAACTGGCCCCCACTGTGAGTCTGGTTTAGGGTTAGGGTGGGGTTAGTCAGAGGGGAACTGGCCCCCACAGTGAGTCTGGTTTAGGGTTAGGGTGGGGTTAGTCAGAGGGGAACTGGCCCCCACTGTGAGTCTGGTTTAGGGTTAGGGTGGTGTTAGTCAGAGGGGAACTGGCCCCCACTGTGAGTCTGGTTTAGGGTTAGGGTGGTGTTAGTCAGAGGGGAACTGGCCCCCACTGTGAGTCTGGTTTAGGGTTAGGGTGGGGTTAGTCAGAGGGGAACTGGCCCCCACTGTGAGTCTGGTTTAGGGTTAGGTTAGTCAGAGGGGAACTTAAAAATCGTATTTTATCTAATTACACAATGATGATTCTTCGACATTACAGTTTTATCGTCTGTTAATGCCTGATCTTCTGTAAAGCTACTTTGAAATTATGTGTGTTGTGAAAGTGCTATACAAATAAAAATGTACTTGACTTGATATGCGGAGTGTTTCATTGTGAATGTATGTCACAGAATGAACTCCCAGAGATCAATGAGATCAATATGCTAATATCAGTTTAACAACACTTCTTATACATATACACTCACCTAAAGGATTATTAGGAACTCCTGTTCAATTTCTCATCAATGCAATTATCTAATCAACCAGTCACATGGCAGTTGCTTCAATGCATTTAGGGGTGTGGTCCTGGTCAAGACAATCTCCTGAACTCCAAACTGAATGTCAGAATGGAAAAGAAAGGTGATTTAAGCAATTTTGAGTGTGGCATGGTTGTTGGTGCCAGACGGCCCGGTCTGAGTATTTCACAATCTGCTCAGTTACTGGTATTTTCACGCACAACCATTTCTAGGGTTTACAAAGAATGGTGTGAAAAGGGAAAAACATCCAGTATGCGGCAGTCCTGTGGGCGAAAATGCCTTGTTGATGCTAGAGGTCAGAGGAGAATGGGCCGACTGATTCAAGCTGATAGAAGAGCAACTTTGACTGAAATAACCACTCGTTACAACCGAGGTATGCGCGCATATATATATATATATATATATACATATATACACACACACACACACACACACACACACACACTCACCTAAAGGATTATTAGGAACACCATACTAATACTGTGTTTGACCCCCTTCACCTTCAGAACTGCCTTAATTCTACGTGGCAAGATACTATCCTATCAATATGGGCCAACATTTCTAAAGAATGCTTTCAGCACCTTGTTGAATCAATGCCACGTAGAATTAAGGCAGTTCTGAAGGCGAAATATATGAAAATATATTTCTATATTTATAGAATATATATATATATATATATATATATATATATATATATATATATATATAGAGAGAGAGAGAGAGAGAGAGAGAGAGAGAGAGAGAGAGAGAGAGAGAGAATTGTCTAAAATAATGTATTAAATGGCGTTCTAGCTGCTGAACACTGTATTAATGTCTATGGAGCTGTCTATGGTGTGAAATGTGTGGAACTAAAGCACTGCAGCATCTGGCAGCTCACCTTTACTATTGAAATGCAAGGTTTTCACAGCTCCCTTGATGTGCGCGCGCGCGCACACACACACACACACGCGCGCGCACACACACACACGCACGCGCACGCACACACACACACACACGCACGCGCACACACACACACACACACACGCACACACGCACACACACAGCTTTAGCAGCAGGTAGCAGAACAAAGCAGCCATCGTCAATAACAGCAGAATTTTGGGCAAATCTATTCCACAAAGAACAGAAACAATCCAGCAGGGACAATCCAACAATGGAGCAGCCTGACCTTTCTAAAACAACACCTGCTCTGATCAGAGACAGACAGGCAGACACCAGTGTAGGTGGTTTATAGTTCAGAACACTGTTTCAAAACATCTTAAAGACAACAACAGAAAAAAATGAGTAAAGTGGTTTCAAAGTCTGTCCAGCAACCAATGGATCATGGTTCAATGTATGGTTCAGAGTTTTGCTTAATAGGAAGCTTTGCAGTTTGGCGAGGACACTGTTATTTGTATAGAATAGAGTTTTGTGTGTGTGTTTAAGATGTATGAGATAGGTGCATCTATGCAAGTGTGTGTGTGTGTGTGTTAGTGAGAGAGTGAGTGAGCGAGTGAGTGCAATGTTCACATCAGAGTGCTGAAACTACACTCACTTTCACAGCGAGAAGTGCTAAATCAGCAACAGCACTGCAGAGAGAGATGGAGAGATCGGGCATAGAGACAGAGTACTGCCAGCAGTCACAGTTCCACATAGACCGAAAGCAGATACTCCACAGCAGCATCCGTGTAAACATAAACTGCACACACTTACTGGACAAACCCTACACAATACAAAGCATTTAACATGTCATACTGGAACATTCAAGGTTTCAAGAGCACAAACACACACTTTAAAGTAATAGTACACCCAAACATGATAATGATCACATCATTTACCATTAGGCCTTTTCAAACTCATATGTCTGTTTATTCTGCAGAACACAAATTAATATATTTTGATAAAGATATCATGTTTATATCCATACAATGCATGTCAACAGGGTTTAAAACTTTCAAGCTATAAAAAGCACATAAAGACGTCATAAAAGTTAATCCACACGATTGGTTTAATCCATGTTTTCTGAAGTGATTTGATTTTGTGTGAGAAACAGGTCTGGAAAAAGTCAAATCTTGCCCATTCCATCACAATGGTTAAAACAGGCCACTTTTACCAATCGATTTGCTTGAGAAGACATTAGTCGATCAACTGAAGTCGTGTGGATTACTTTTATGCTGCTTAAATGTGACTTTTGAACCGTCAAACACCAGCACACAGATGGGACCCATTTACACGCATTATATGAACAAACTGAGCTGAAATCTGCTTGTAAAAAGCTTCACTTTGGTTCTGCTGAAGAAGGAAATTCAAACATTCAAACACGAGTCAATCATGAGAGAATTTGCATTTTTGGGTGAACTAACCCTTCAACTACAAAATCGAACCACACATCCCTCCACATACACATCAGCAGAACAGGAACGTTTATTATGTTCCTATGATAGGCCATTATTGATATCCCAAACAGAATGTGCCTGAAAACTCGTCATCATTCTCTGGATGCAAGGTCTATACAAGTACAACATAAGGTAATGAAGTAGGGGGCGTTCAAAAAAAAGCTTGAGAACTACTGGGTTACAGTAACAAAAGGATGAGCAACAGCAACTTTTGAAATGCTCAAATAATGTTTGTGTGTCCACATGTTTTGACCATGCAGAGGACAGAATATCAGATGGATTTATGGAAAATGAAACACTTGTAAATTCAAAATCATCTACAAAAAGTGTTCTTTGTCTCTACAGGAGATCAACATCACAGACACAAGAAATGCTCCGATACGTTTATGATTTGAATCAGGTTAATGTGACTTCACAGTCTTCCACTGAACAAGTGTAAATGTCCACATCATTTCATTCACTCCGGATCGATTCTTAAGACTCCCTCGCAAATGAAATGGAATGAAATCACTTTCAACTCGTCGTGCAGTCAGCATGTGAGATTCCTCTTAAGTGGAAGTAATGCTCAGGAAATAAGATCAGAGCGATGCAGCTCCTCTGATTTAAACTCAATCTTCCTCCGGTCGCAGTGGAACGATTATTCAAATTAAACCCTTGTTCAGTTCTGCAGTTATTAAATCGCTCTTCTTCACTAGTTCATTTCAAGCTTTTGTTTCTCACAAATCTTGTCAGCCAAGGTAAAAAAAAAACAGGCAGACATAAAAAATATGAATCTTATGTATTACTGGCAACTAGCACAACTATTGCTATATCTCAATTAAGACCATGCGGCACTACAGCATGATTTCATGTAAAGCTGCTATAAAAAGGATGTGTACTGTGAAATAAATGATTTGACTCACTGAACAGACAGTGTTACTCGCTCATGTGTGCTGTTGAGGAGAGGTTAAACAGATACACCTCAATGAAACCCCATAGACTTCCACGTCTCATTTACACAGCAGAATGTCACAGAGACTTGAGGTTGCAGATGTCTTTTGACCAATAAGCAGCCATGTAAAAAACAACCGAGTAACCAAATAGCAACAGCCTGGAAAGGGGTAATTCACTCAAAAATGAACATTTTGTCCAGTTTTTCCTGCATATTTCCAGGCCCTGTTGAAATGTTCTGCAAGCACACAAGAGGCCTCGTAAGAATAGAAGTTCTCACCGGACCTGTTTGAAGTCACGTCACATATGGATAATCAGCAGCGATGATGATAATGATGTAAAAGGAAGAGCAGCAGCTAGCGATAACATTCAGCTCGTTTCACTCTCTTCCTGTCATAAGATCACTGTTATCCGTGAGAGACAGAGAGATAACTGCAATCACTGGTTCAATGCGGGGTTACGGGATTATAGTCAGATTAGTTGATCCGCTGGCAGACAGCGCTGAACTCTGGCCTTGGGGGTCGCGCACCTGTCACGGCAGGTGAAGAGGTCGTGTCTGGAGCAGTGCAGCTCAACAGGACCTTCAGCTTGAGCGCCAGATCAATGTTCAAACAGCAGGAGATTTGACACTGATCTCACACTTTAAAGAGAGCAAAGACTCGCCCGCAGAGCTCACGGTTACTAAAGAAACTGTTCAAGCTGCTGAATTCTGGATTGTTAATCTGAATTATTCAGTTGACTAATTAAATGAACACACATACATCAGAAGACTAGAGGAATACTGTTTTCAATAAAACATCATGATCAACAACAAAGAACAAACAATGAAAGTGGAGTGTGTGGATCTCATCAACACACACATTACATGGAAGAAATGTTCTGATCCAATTTCAAGCCCTTTTCAACAAATCAAAGAAAATGTGCAGCTGAAATCAAACTCTTCCAGCACCTCAAGGACTGAGCAAATCCTGTAAATTCTGCAGAAAAAAAGTATAAATCCAGTGATTTATAATTGACAGGTTGTTTCATTTATGATCACATGGACAGAAAACAACGTTGCAAATGTAAACATATTAAATCTTATATGAAATCAAAATATTTCAATCTGCATGTATAAAGCGCTAGATGGTGCTAGGAAAAGTAATGATCGGCAAGGAGACAGATGATTTTAAGATTCATAGTAAAAAAGGATTTAAATATTGATCTGTTTCTCACCCACAGCTATCATATCACTTCTGAAGACATGGATTAAACCACTGGAGTCTTATGGATTACTTTTATGCTGCCTTTATGTGCTTGCTGAGATATTCTTGTAAATAATCATTGAAATTGTGCTCAGAGAAAGATGGTCTTGTTGGATTAAGCATTTTTAAATAAAGTCATTGGCAGCATTTTATGGTGGAATTGAATTACCATTGAATCTCAAGAGTGTAATATTAGGTCTACTCATCAGTCTGTGTTAGGTAAGAACACATTATCTATAGGTTTGTCAATAGATACGACTTATTCGCAATAAAGTTTTGAATCACCTGTAAATCAAGTGCACAAATGACTAATGTTAAGATAAATATAAAATAAATATCTGATTCTAATCCAATTTCTTTCCAAGACAATAATATACACAAATAAGTACACAATAAGTATAATATATAACCATCTACAGACTGATCAGACAGTCATTTCCAATAAAGCAAGAATTTAAACAAAGACGCACTGAATATCACCTTCTCTTGCAATCATCCGTGAGTGTGTGTCTGTATGAGTGTGTGTATATATGAGCGTCTTGTGTTGCATCGCTCCCCAGCGGAGCTGCGCGCACTCACATCATTCACACACACACAGAGAGACAGAGAGAGAGAGAGAGAGAGAGAGAGAGAGAGAGAGAGAGAGAGAGAGAGAGAGAGAGAGAGAGAGAGAGAGAGAGAGAGAGACAGAGACAGAGAGAGAGAGATGACTTCATTTCAGCTCATTTATTGATTATCTAATCCAGCCAGGAAAAACGCAAGGCAAGAATGAATTGGCAAGCTATAAATAACACACACTCTCTCTCACAAACAAATTAGTTCTGTTGTGTATTGAAATCACAATCATGCTCTCGTGTGCGTGTGTGTGTACTGGCGACTAAAGCGGAGGCTGAAATATCATTGTATATATCCGTTGATTTCAGTAATCGAAATAATCTCTGATCATTAATCATGTCAACTGTTCCTTCAAATGTGTCTTCTGTGTTTGCTCCGAGCATCGCCTCCAGACATTCACAGAAACACACCGCAGAGTTTAAAAGGACACATCTGACATGATCGCAAACAGAAGAACGCCTGATCCTTATAGAAACACACGTCGGAGATTTTACATGAATGATTTTCACACATCCTCATAATGCTGAAGATCAAAGATTTCCAAGAACAAAACACACGCGCGCGCACAAGCTTCTTACCTCTAGATTTCTTTCTCTGTCCGTCTCTTCCTTCTTAAATTCCTGCAGTAATCTTCCTGAATCACAGTGAATAATGTCGGTGCTTCGCGTCGTATCCAGTGAGAGCAGAAAAGCGCGTCTTCCGATGGAGCTGCCGCGCGCCGCGTCACCTGCTTCCTCACATTAGCACCGCGCGCGAACCCGCCCACAGAGACACGCCTCACGAGGAGCCGCGCTGCAGTCAGAGCGACGCGTTCTAGATCGGGGTTCCCCTTCTTTAAGTGTTTAATGTGATGTTAGCGGAATCCCTCTGACGCGTTTAAATGCGTGCCAAGTTCCTCCTCCACACCAAATGCATCCACTTCATCAGTTTAAATCATTCAGATGCTGGAATGAGTCCACATGAACACCTGCGTGTCACCAAACCGCCATCTGCTGCCTAACACAAGCTTCCGTATCACGAAATATATAGAAATATACAGGTGCTGGTCATATAATTAGAATATCATCAAAAAGTTGATTTATTTCAGTAATTCCATTCAAAAAGTGAAACTTGGATATTATATTCATTCATTACACACAGACTGATATATTTCAAATGTTTATTTCATTTAATTGTGATGATTAAAACTGACAACTAATGAAAACCCCAAAATCAGTATCTCTGAAAATTAGAATATTACTTAAGACCAATACAAAAAAAGGATTTTTAAAAATGTTGGCCAACTGAAAAGTATGAACATGAAAAGTATGAGCATGTACAGCACTCAATACTTAGTTGGGGCTCCTTTTGCCTGAATTACTGCAGCAATGCGGCGTGGCATGGAGTCGATCAGTCTGTGGCACTGCTCAGGTGTTATGAGAGCCCAGGTTGCTCTGATAGTGACCTTCAGCTCTTCTGCATTGTTGGGTCTGGCGTATCGCATCTTCCTCTTCACAATACCCCATAGATTTTCTATAGGGTTAAGGTCAGGCGAGTTTGCTGGCCAATTAAGAACAGGGATACCATGGTCCTTAAACCAGGTACTGGTAGCTTTGGCACTGTGTGCAGGTGCCAAGTCCTGTTGGAAAATGAAATCTGCATCTCCATAAAATTGGTCAGCAGCAGGAAGCATGAAGTGCTCTAAAACTTCCTGGTAGATGGCTGTGTTGACCTTGGACCTCAGAAAACACAGTGGACCAACACCAGCAGATGACATGGCACCCCAAACCATCACTGACTGTGGAAACTTTACACTGGACTTCAAGCAACGTGGATTCTGTGCCTCTCCTCTCTTCCTCCAGACTCTGGGACCTTGATTTCCAAAGGACATGCAAAATTTACTTTCATCAGAGAACATAACTTTGGACCACTCAGCAGCAGTCCAGTCCTTTTTGTCTTTAGCCCAGGCGAGACGCTTCTGACGCTGTGTCTTGTTCAAGAGTGGCTTGACACAAGGAATGCGACAGCTGAAACCCATGTCTTGCATACGTCTGTGCGTGGTGGTTCTTGAAGCACTGACTCCAGCTGCAGTCCACTCTTTGTGCATCTCCCCCACATTTTTGAATGGGTTTTGTTTCACAATCCTCTCCAGGGTGTGGTTATCCCTATTGCTTGTACACTTTTTTCTACCACATCTTTTTCTTCCCTTCGCCTCTCTATTAATGTGCTTGGACACAGAGCTCTGTGAACAGCCAGTCTCTTTAGCAATGACCTTTTGTGTCTTCCCCTCCTTGTGCAAGATGTCAGTGGTCGTCTTTTGGACAGCTGTCAAGTCGGCAGTCTTCCCCATGATTGTGTAGCCTACAGAACTAGACTGAGAGACCATTTAAAGGCCTTTGCAGGTGTTTTGAGTTAATTAGCTGATTAGAGTGTGGCACCAGGTGTCTTCAATATTGAACCTTTTCACAATATTCTAATTTTCTGAGATACTGATTTTGGGGTTTTCATTAGTTGTCAGTTTTAATCATCACAATTAAATGAGATAAACATTTGAAATATATCAGTCTGTATGTAATGAATGAATATAATATCCAAGTTTCACTTTTTGAATGGAATTACTGAAATAAATCAACTTTTTGATGATATTCTAATTATATGACCAGCACCTGTATATTTCCTTGACGCTCGAGTTAAACACAATTCATCGCCTGCAGGAAAACTCAAATCAAACAGCCGCGCGCATTCATAAAAGTCCGTTCAAATGTGTCAAGTGCAGTTCGGCATTTTATTAAACCTAAAACTGTGTTTGAAATCAAACTAAATAATAAAAATTGTCCTGGACATGTAATCTGGCAGCGTCACGAGCACACACTGAAAACATCACATGTTTCAACAAAAGTGTCACTTCTGAAAATGTAAGCAAACGTTATAATCTGATTGTATTACCAGATTATGATATTATCATTCTCGCCTCAACAGGTGTACATTTTACCTGCTTGATGTCCTCCATTTCTGTAAACTCAAACATCTCCACGACACCATGTGCTCTACCCCTGTCCTGAAGGGAAACGTGTTCAGACCTAATTCAGAACTGCACACGACTGACCTCCTTTATTTTAAGAAATAATATATTTTCTGCAAATAAATATTGTTTTATGAGCATTATACAATACAAAAGTAGATTTTATTTTGAGAAACGTTATTATTATTATTAAGGTATGTTGCGTAAAAGCCATTTAATCATTCTCATTTGCTATGCGTGGGGCTAGCCCTTCATCCTCATTGTTAAACAACGGAGATCTGGAGAACGTCATGCGCATGTGCAACGAGTGTTCATCGATGGCCTGAGGGGCTCATTTGCCTTAGTCCCTGAGCCAATTAAAAGCTGTTTACATGAGCACCAGAAGTTACTAGGTTCGGAGTAGGCCTACATAGTGAACTTCACTGTTACATTTTAAAAACTATTTTTCTTTCCCAATGTGTTGCTGGTGCATTGGTTTGTATTTGATTACAATGACTGATAAATATTGGGAGTCTGTTGTCGTTTTGATTAGTTTGATGTTGTTCATTCAAGTTAGTGAGATAATATGCACACCCTTTGACGATTTGCCTCTTTGTGGTTTACTTTCACAGTCATTTGAGCTTTTTGACATGGATGCGCACATCTTAGTGCTCTTTTGTGCTGAAATTAAATTATTTGGGAAGTTTGGGTGGCATCATGTTCAGACGTTGCCCAAAAAAAATAAAAATCTTTATTTGTCACTCTCTGTAAAATTTCTGTTATGATCTATTTTTATCAGTCATACTTGCTTTCATTTTATAAGTGCAAGGCCACTGAGGGGCGTAGCATCTATAATGGCACATACATGACAGTAGATACGCTTTTATGATTGATTTTTTTGACTCCCCTTTTTTGAGTCCGGTGAAACCAATGAGTTCAGAGTGAAACTTCTACCTGTCAATCAAACGCTATGCTAAAATTAGGTTTTTAAACATTGCTGGTTAAAGCGCATACACACATGCACACATAGGAATAGTGTGATGTGAACAGAAAGTATAACATGACAAGCACATCTTTGAAGCTCAGTTAATACAGTTACTTCACTAAAATAATGGACAATTCTGCCCTACACGTGATGTTTGTGTTTATATAAACGCATGGATAATTGACTGGAATTATGCGCTGATTTGCACTTTATTATCATGCATTAACACACTGAAGTAATGATTGATGTATGCAGTCATGAAATCAAATACACTCAACTCCAAATCCAAACACAAAAGAGACTACTTATTACCTGAGGCCTGTACCATGAAGCCAGTTTTGGTGGCTAGCCAGGTCATTTTTAGTTTAGTTTGCCTCAATCCCAGGTTTTAGGAACCATGAAAGTTGGTTGGCTTTTAGCGGTGTTCATCGCCATAGCAACTTTCGCTACATGACGGCTTTGTAGCAGGTTTGGTTCTTACAAATCGCTAACATATGCTGAACCAATCAGCTGTGAGTAAAATTACATCTCTGACACAAAAGTCACTCCTCTGTGTCTCTTAAAGCACACATTACAAATAAAATCTTACAAATACACAAAATCAACACTTCATAATAAATAATTTATTTGAGAATCTATATGTAGATTTTCAGCAGATAGAGTGTTGTATTTTATTTAAAATGTAATTGTTTTTCATTTACTGTCATGTTTATTCTGTTGGTTCATATTTTCATGTGTTTTATTTTGAAAATCTAGTTCCTGTTTTATGTCATGTGTTCCATTGTCATGTGATTCCTGTTTCCCTCATGTGATCTTGTCATGTGTTTCCCCTGTTCTTGTGTCTTGTTTTCATTGGAATAAGTTCATTTAGTCTTGTTTTCTTATTTATAGTTTTGTGTTGTGTGTTGGTTGTCTTGTTTACTAGTTAACCATGACCTTGTATTATAGCCCTCATGTTTGCCATTGTCTGTTGTCAGGTATTGTATATGTAAATTTGTTGTTTTGGTCAAGTCATGTTTACGTTTATGTTTTGTTTTCATAGTTTAGCCAAGTCATGTCAAGTTTAGTTTAGTCAAGTTCATGTTTATGTTTTATTCACGTTTAGAGTAAGCGTTTCTGGATTTCACAATTCTTAATAAACTGCACTCGGTTTCCTCACTTCATTGTCGTCTTCGTCTGCCTGTTGCCAGCATCGTTACAGAATACCTGACCGCTCATAATGAACCTTGCAGTTCAGCTTCTTAGCCTAAGTCTGGGGAGTCATACCCTGGAGGACTTCTGCTATCTGGCCTGCTGGGTGGATTTTAACGAGGTTGCCCTCAAAAATTGTTTCTGTGTTGGATTGAGTAAGCCAATCTTATCTTTGATGCCTGACGGCCACGGCCCCCTCAATCTGGCTCAATATATCGACCTTGCCCTGCAGATCATTGGTTCCACGTTAACTGTGGGGGTGGCGGATGCTGAGCCAGAGTTCCATGACAAAGCCGCCGAGCCACAGAGGTCGACCATGGAGGCTGTCTCCGAGTATCTGCCCATGTACACGACCACGGAGATCATTTCCAAGTCTCTGCCCATGTACAGGACCATGGAGGTTGTTTCCAAGTCTCTGCCCATGTACACGACCACGGAGGTAGTTTCCGATTCTCTGCCCATGTACACGACCACGGAGGTCGTTTCCAAGTCTCTGCCCGTGTACACGACCACAGGGGTCGTTTCCAAGTCTCTGCCCGTGTACACGACCATGGAGGTCATCTCCGAGTAGCTGCCCATGTACAGGACCATGAAGGTCGTTTCCAAGTCTCTGCCCATGTACATGACCAAGGAGGTCGTTTCCCAGTCTCTGCCCATGTACACGACTATGGAGGTCGTTTCCAAGTCTCTGCCCATGTACAAGACCACGGAGGTCATTTCGAAGTCTCTGCCCATGTACACGACCACGGAGGTCGTTTCCAAGTCTCTGCCCATGTACACGACCACAGAGGTAGTTTCCAAGTCTCTGCCCATGTACTCGACCATGGAGGTCATCTCCGAGTATCTGCCCATGTACACGACCACGGAGGTCGTTTCCAAGTCTCTGCCCATGTACAGGACCATGGAGGTTGTTTCCAAGTCTCTGCCCATGTACATGACCAAGGAGGTCGTTTCCCAGTCTCTGCCCATGTACACGACCACGGAGGTCGTTTCCAATTCTCTGCCCATGTACATGACCAAGGAGGTCGTTTCCCAGTCTCTGCCCATGTACACGACCACGGAGGTCGTTTCCAATTCTCTGCCCATTTACATGACCAAGGAGGTCGTTTCCCAGTCTCTGCCTATGTACACGACCATGGAGGTCGTTTCCAAGTCTCTGCCCATGTACAGGACCATGGAGGTTGTTTCCAAGTCTCTGCCCATGTACATGACCAAGGAGGTCGTCTCCAAGTCTCTACCCATGTACATGACCACGGAGGTCGTTTCCGAGTCTCTGCCCATGTACACGACCACGGAGGTCATTTACAAGTCTCTGCCCATGTACATGACCACAGAGGTCATTCACGAGACTCAGTCCATGCCCACGACCACAGAGGTCTCTACCGAGACTGCGTTCATGTTCACAAACACTGAGGTCTTTTCCCAGTCATCAAGGACTCTTAGTTTCGAGACTCCCACAGCTCCGCCTTCCATGGATTTGCCCCACATCCTTGTAGCCCCACCTCATCCTGCTTCATGCCATGTCACAGCCCCGCCTCAGCCTGCTCCATGCCATGTCAAAGCCACGCCCCAGCCTGCTTCATGCCATGTCACAGCCCCGCCTCAGCCTGCTCCATGCCATGTCAAAGCCATGCCTCAGCCTGCTTCATGCCATGTCACAGCCCCGCCTCAGCCTGCTCCATGCCATGTCACAGTTACGCCTCAGCCTGCTCCATGCCATGTCACAGCCCCGCCTCAGCCTGCTCCATTCCATGTCACAGCCACGCCTCAGCCTGCTCCATGCCATGTCACAGCCACGCCTCAGCCTGCTCCATGCCATGTCACAGCCACGTCTCAGCCTGCTCCATGTCATGTCACAGTCACGTCTCAGCATGCTCCATGCCATGTCACAGCCATGCCTCAGCCTGCTCCATGCCACGTCACAGCCATGCCTCAGCCTGCTCCATGCCACGTCACAGCCACACCTCAGCCTGCTCCATTCCATGTCACAGCCATGCCTCAGCCTGCTCCATGCCATGTCACAGCCACACCTCAGCCTGCTCCATTTTCTAGCTTAGCAGGGGATTGAGTCTCACTAGAGATGTCTCCTAGCAACCCAACTGATAAACAATGCTGCAGCACTATGTCTCCTTGGAACCCAACTGATAAACAATGCTGCAGCGCTATGTCTCCTAGCAACCCAACTGATAAACGCTGCAGTGCTAGCAATAGTGCTTCAGGTGTACGATTATCAAAAGAGATTATAATGTCTTGTACACCTATTAAACAAGTTTTAATATCATGTAATGTGGAAACTCATTTATCGATATTAATAAAGTGAATGCTTATCACTTACTCTGTAAATCTGAGTGTGGACATGTCTGTGTGACATTATGCACCTGCATCTCGCTGAAATCAGACTTGAGAATTTCTGCACGAGTCTACAAGTTGTAATTGTGTCTTCAAGACGCATTTCATTGCACTTTTCCAGGTATGAAGATCAGAACATCTGGTGTTTTTAACTCCATAAGGATCTCTTTCTCAATGGCAATGACAGCTTGATCTTACACATTTCGCTCTTGAATTATGTCACTTAAAGCGTGATTGCGTCACTCGAGGCCAGCTAGAAGGTTTCGACCGGGACATATCCTAAAGACCACACCCACAAGGACAAATAAATCAATCTGATTGGCTGATGAATCTGACAATCTGACTTTAGTTGCTCATTCATTTGCACTGTTGAGGGATTCTGTGGAAATTTGGAAGGTCTGACGGGGTGGAGCTCAGATTCACACTCCGCTTCATCTAACGAGCTCGGCTTTGGTCATGTGATTTATGAAACAGTTGTCACGCTTCGCTTGTAAGCATCAAGGAATAAATTCTGACTGGATAAACTTTTCATTGTCTCTATTAGTCTGTAGATGAATTAAGAGTGGACAGCGATTATAAACACACAGGCCAACAGGTGATTGAGATGAAAAATGTGTATTTATTTGTCATGTAACACCAGCAGAGAAGGCTTTGCTGGCCCTGAGAATTCACCACTGGTTTTACCATATTAAAATTCTGCTGTTACCATGGATAACATGTCCCAACCTACTATCGGAAGATCGGAAATGTCCAACATTTTGGTCAATTTTACCACATAAAAAATACTTCAAATTTATTTTGTTTTAATTCAACTTTCTCACTATCATTCTTAATATGTAAATTATTGTCTGACATCTTCTGAAGTGGTGAATAAATGCATAAGGGGAGCATTGTCATTGACTACTGTTCCTTTATCAGCAATTTTCAGGCTACACCAATCACAGTCGCATAAAGGTTTGAACTAATTTCTGGAGGAAACGCGGCGGATTTCCATTCGTACAATCCTGGAAATGATTCAATTTATAAACTCTTATAAATTATTATTTAATTATTATACAAAGAGTTAAAGTAAAAAAAGTTGTGCATGCGTACCAATTAATGAAAGATTTTACAGCTGATATGAGCCCTGAGACTTTGAACAGTAATGACTGTGTCAGGTAAGGGGTGGATGGTGGTACATGATGTTAAGATGCTTGTTAACTGTGCAGAGAACTGATTGCCAACATAAATAAGAATATTAATGGTGGTCAGTAAGACTGTAAGATATAAAGCTCATATACATATTCGAGATATATCGCAAATTCACTTGTGTCATGATTTGAATGCATGCATTTATACAGTTTATGAAGATGCAGAGAGCAGAAAATACTTGGCACATTTCTGTTTGCGTTCCGATTAGATCGTCCTGCAGCTTGTTAGTGATTTCTCATATTATGTGATGGTCAAATATGTATTCCTGCAATAGTTTTTCTTTCTCAAAATAAATCACCGGTCAAGCGATACTTCAATTTATTATATCAACTAAGCCGTATTGTTTTTAGAAACCCTTCCCAACCTTAAGGTTTACTTAGAAAAATGGCACTTAAGGGGCTTTATGCAACACTTAAAGAGTTTTAAGGGCCTTTTTAAGTAAAAAATAAATACTTAAGGGAAACCGAAAGGGATTTTGACATTTACTTATAAACCCCTTAAATAACACTTAATGTTTATTTTCTGCAACTCCTTTAATTTTAAGGGAACCTTTAGGGCATTCGGTGCTTTAAGCAACTGGGTCCAAGTATTTTAAAAGTTCATATGTGACGTTTCTGCGACAGCCCCAGAACTCCGACACTCAGTGTATATGTCAGCCTCTGAATTTACTCACTTATTTCGTTCACTCACTGCTGAGAATGTGCACTCTCTGCCATTTTACTATAATGGAATTAGTGAATGAGTGAACGAGCATAAAATGAATTTGTATCAATATTTTATTGAAATTAGACATGTTTGATTACATGATAACAAAAAATAGAGGATCAGTCGATGTTTTTTTTTCCCCCATTTACCCCTATTTTCGATGTTTTGGATAAAATGGTTGAGGCCATTTTCATCAGTGTGTAACAATCTTAATCAAAAGGGGCCGGATAGCTTGCCTAAATGGTTGTAGTCAGGTGTAAGCAAAGACACACAAGATGTAACTGATATTCCACCGTGGTGATTTATTATCAGCTGTCGTCGGTCCCACGTACACATGGGCAGTTAAACACACAGCTAACAACAACTGCGTTACTGGTTAGAAATAAAAACAGAATAAGAGCAACAGAGACACAAAACGGGCTTACACGCATACATGCGATGTTCACAGCTCGCGCTTCCCATATTGACTGCCCACTCTGAGCGGGAGGAACAGAGTACGTTCCATCTTAAAGGTGCAGTACCTAATTCTACTTGTTACAAGTGGACCCTCATGTTAGGCTTGTTTGAGATGCCAAACACCTCTCCTTGAAAATAGACGAGAGCAGGCTGGTGCAGTCTGGGGATGAGTGAAGTAAGTTCTCACTTCTCATAGTGGATCAGCTGCTACGAGATCAAAGGCAGATATCATGTGATTCAAGTTCAAGTGTTTTGATGTTAATAAAATGGATGCAGTTTAAATTCTGTTGCTTTTAAATGAAAATAAATATGATGAACAAAACACTCAATGTACCTGTTATTTTACTTTCCCTATAAGACATGTCTTTCCATACATTTTTTGTATGAAAGATATGTTAGAAAGATATGTTAGACATTTCAGAAATATGATACCAATCACATATCCCATACAGTGATTACGCTGTCAGAATGTTGGGAATATTCCCATATAATTTATACACATAAAAATATGAAATTAGAGATTTAAAAAAGAAAAGAAATAGATTTTAAAAAAGAACAAAACATGACAGTTGTTTAAGCCAATGAGCATTAAGCTGTGTCGTCAGCAAGTAATTTCCCAGCATGCTTGCAGTTCGCACAACTCGGTAAAAGCAACTGCGCTGCCTGTCTGCTACAACACTTTTTTTAATATATTAATTTGATACCAAGTATGTGAACATTGATAAAGTTTCTGACATAAAACAAAACATTTGTTTTTTTTAGTCACACTCAAACGGCCCACATGTTGGCCAGTGACAGTAAACAGGTTTAAAATGGGCATGTAAGATGGACTCTGTAGCACCCCTATTTTCACCTACAGTTTCCAAAATTGGAACATATATAGTTCTCATCAAGCCAGACAACTTTCATAATTATAGTTATTAGCTCCACCTAACAGGAAGTTGACCAGTTTGGATGTTTTTTAAATATTGCAGTATCTGAACTTTTAAATACTCCTCCTAGGGGATTCATGTGACTGTCACCACATTTAGACAATATTATACCAAGACATTAAGGATGCTAAATTGTCAACAGATTTTGATATATTGAATGGTGTTACCATGGCAAGGCATTAAATTAATGGCGAAAATTGGGAAACAGGAAGTGTGTCTTCTGTGTGCAATGTGTGATTTAGATCAAAACTGAGATTTGTGTTTAGACTTGGGGGCTAATAACATGGATGTGACTATTTTGGATCATGGTTATAGCGCCACCACCTGGCAGCAGGAAGTGTGGCTCTTACAACAGACTTTAAAATATTCCTCTTAAATTACCCAAATTGCTACAAAATTGTTTAGAATAATGTCAAAGGCCAAATGCATGTGCCCACCTTGCATTCTTTTCAGAAAGGCACTGGGTCGAAATGGACCCCTGGAACTTGGGCCCCGTCATCGCTGCTTGCAGCTATATTTATTATTATTATTCTTTCAAGGTTTTTGGTACTTTTGGGGTACCTAACATGCATGAAAACTCTTCAAATTATGCACACACATCAGAGTAGAGATTACCTCCAGAGATCCATGGCAACACAAATACATCACAAGAGAGACCACTTGGACTCCACCCTCTCCTGAAGCGTTGTATTATAGTTAAAAAGTACTTAAATATTGAGCTTTTTTTTCACCAAATGTGAAAAACATTTGTATGAGTACATTTATACATTATACATTTGTATAATGTATAAGACATTAATTTAACCACTGAAGTCGCATCGATGACATTTATGCTTATGCATATACTCGCATTTTAAGGATCTACTGAGCTGAACTAGGCATGAGCTATAAGCTAGTTAGCTAGTTAGTTACTTCCCAACACTGATGTCGAGGCACTTCTCAGAACGATGCTGCACTACACCACTGCCAATATCCAAACCAGATACTTCTCATGCTATATGCTAATTGCATGTTAGAAAATAGCTTAACTAACATGTCTAGTAGTTCTCACAACAGCAAACATTTTATTTGTGGCTTTAATGCTTATATGTTAGCACACAGAAGTATCCTGTATTCAATTAAAGTGTCTCTATTTAGATTATCGAACGGTCACTGTTTGTCCATCTTCATCTGACCATCTTCAGTCTTTTTTGTGCTTCAGCAAACAGTTTTATTAAAATAAAAATTTCTGAGATTATTTCAATAATTGCATTTGTAGGAGCCTGTGTATTTTGCTCTGTACTTTATAAATACACTTTCAACCTTGGCAATAAAAACACACACTTTCTGAAATGTAAATAAAGTACAAAGAACATCTTTTAATGAAGAACTAAAAGCTTTCTCTTTGTATGGTTTTGTGTCATGTGTTTCATCCCGTGTCTTTAAAACTGTTTTCTCTGGGTGAGATGTGAGTTAAAGTCACAGGCAGCTGCTGAAATAATGAATGGACCAATAAGCAAACAGAAACAAGATCCCTTTAGAGAGATCTCATTGAGCCATTAAATGAAACACTAATGTACCATATGTCTTTTGAAAATAAATGAATTGTCTCTCTCTCCCTGACACCTGCACTCTATCTGCATGTCTCTCGCTCACTCTGTTTATTAATTCAAGAGGTTGTACAGCAAGAGTTGGAGTGAGTTTTCAGTTCTAAGTAAGATTTATATCCGATGCTTTATTGTGCATCACCGGCCAAAGCAATTTACTCAACGCTTGTATGAGCCGAATGCTCATTATGAAGTCATGAAGGTCCAGCGGTTTGGAGCCAAGAGCCGTTCGTCATGCAGTAACATGTGCCAAATGTTGTGTTCAAGTCCCCCAAAGGGTCTCTCTTACGACGAACAGCGACTGCAAACGATTCTGTTTTAATTATCCAAACCTCAGAGGTCACGGGGTCACAGACAACAGACGACTCCCACAATTCCTCATTTCAGCTTCCTGCAAACATTCAAAGCTGAATTCATCAAATGAAATGGTCTTATTCAAAACTCATAAAATCAGAGGTGATATACTTCCTGTTCATTCAAGTTGAGTGCTGTTACAAACAGCTCACAGTGTAAAATGTTTGAAGAGTCAAATGCTCAATTAAAAACAAAATAATAAAAGTACAAAACTCCAGCCAAACTAAGATTGAGAATATACATGAGACTCAGCACAACAAATAATGCAAGACATGAGACAAACACAACCAATCAAGAACAAAATCAACCTGAAAAGACATAAGAACCAATAAATGAACAGGACTGAACACATCACTAGAACAGAAAAAACACAAACTATAACAACAAGCAACAATCAAACTAAAAATCTCCAATCCCTAATAAGTGTGCATATTGTGCTCAGTTTGTATACTGCATACTACTGTCAGTATACTGTATATGTAATAGGAGCCAGCTCAATCCCCTGGCCTTAAAAGGTGCACAAGCGACTGGCACTAGGGGCTGTAGACTTTAGGCCTCCCATGCCAGAGACCCGGGTTCGAATCCCACTCAGAGCCGGGTTGAGCATGACTGGCTACACATTAGAGATGTGCCCGAAGCCAAATACCTTATTCGGAAAGGCATGGATAATGACCTCAAAATGAATAACGGATTCATCCGAATAAAAATATTAGTTTGACTGATTATACAAAAAGCACAAGGATAAAGTGACATTTTAAATAAACATATGGAAAATTACAACAAATGTATGAATCTGTGCAGCTAATATTTTTAAAGTGTGAATCTAATAAATGAAAATGCACACGGTGTGATTTCAGATGGGATGGGGCGGTCTTAACTCCGGTCAAGTGTGAACATGTACACGTTCCACTTCTAGAAATGCCTGTGTTAACACATGATTCTCATGTTTTTCTTTATAGTCTAATCCTGTGCGCGATGTTAAAGTCCTGACCTGAAGTGATTTCACATCGGAACACGTCTAACCGTCTCTTAAAGTTGACCACATTTATATCCACATCAGCGATTCCAATCATTAACTGGTTAAGACTTTATTCTGAAAAGAAGTTCAAATGCTCCACTGAGTATTCATGTTTTAGGAATATTCCTCCTTATGCAAAACGAAGAAACTGAAACATGCTTTTCTTCTTCTTCTTTAAACTGTGCTAAAATGTGAAGTGTTCTTGAGGTCTGGAAAAGCTCTATATAAATGTAACATTATTATTATGATTATTATTATTATGAATAAACTAAATAATTGTGTCCAATTGTAAAAATTCCGGATAGACTTCACCTGTTTGTAGGTTATATTGATTTCATTTTCATTTATTTTATTGTTTGAATTTGTATTTATTATTCACTGAAATAATGTGTGTTGTTATATCCATCCATCGTCAACCGCTTATCCTGCATACAGGGTCGCGGGGGGCTGGAGCCTATCCCAGCTAACATCGGGCGAAAGGCGGGGTACACCCTGGACAGGTCGCCAGTCCATCGCAGGGCCACACATAGACAGACACACACTCACATTCACACCTAGGACAATTTTTGGAGACACCAATTAACCTAACCTGCATGTCTTTGGATGGTGGGAGGAAGCCGGAGAACCCGGAGAGAACCCACGCAGACACGGGGAGAACATGCAAACTCCACACAGAATGGCCGGGGCAACCGGGGTTTGAACCCACGACCTTCTTGCTGTGAGGCGACAGTGCTAACCGCTGCACCACCGTGCCACCCTGTGTTGTTATATATGCAGAGAAAAATTAAAATTCAGTTTCACGCAGATATTAATATCAGAAATATCAGGAGAAACCACAACATATTCCACAGTTAATGTAGCCTACAAATTCAACTTCATCTGGTAAGAAGAAAATAATAAAATCATATTTTTTAAAATAATAATTGTATAATAATATTCAGAATTATTATTAGAATTATTATTAGGCTATTATTCTAAAAAGGCATATACAATCATATTTTATCAATAGAAACTATAAATGTAAGAGTAAAACTTTAAAATGGGCGTTTCATTTAGTTTAAGCCCCGCCCACCCCGGTTCGATGGGAATACAGAGACAGATAATTTTGTCATATGAACAGATACAGATAATGGCTACATATAGAATGACAGTATGCAGCTCTATTCCGAAACATCTTTAAAGATTATTTATTCAGAGGTCAAATAAACAAGTGCAAGAAAAGGCCACATGTTTAGGATTCACCTCATCAGTGTCCAAGTCAAAGACAACCAGCAGAAATGAAAATATTCCTTTTTAATAAGACGAATGCTATGCCCTCAGGCTTATTCCCATGTGTCAAGACTTCAATGCATCACTCAACACGCAGCGGTTTGACCTCCATATGAAGAGTGCCGTATGTAGCGGCACAGACGTGTGATTTGACAAGATCAGGAGAAGTGTGTGCAGCACACCGTGAACACTCAACACAAGATTTCAAGCTCACATCACAGAAAGATCTGCACTGCTATATGGGTTCCTTTATCAGTATTTATGTACAAATATATGCACATCCCGATTCAGCGAGAAGCAAAAGGACTTTAAGATTTTCATTCCTTTCAGAGAAATATAACACATTATAAACTTAATTCAATGAAAAACAAGTTAACCCCTTGTCACATCTGCATTGAAGCAGTTGTTATTTTGTCATGCAGCACATTTAAAGGAACAGTTCACCTATAAATGATAACTCTTTCATTATTTACACACCCTCATGTTGCTCCAAATAGGGAGTGGTGGTGGCGTAGTGGGCTAAAGCACATAACTGATAATCAGAAGGTTGCTGGTTTGATCCTCACAGTCACCACCATTGTGTCCTTGAGTAAGACACTTAACTCCAGGTTGCTCCGGGGGGATTATCCCTGTAATAAGTGCACTGTAAGTCGTTTTGGATAAAAGCATCTGCCAAATGCATAAATGTAAATATGATTTGATTTAGTCTGTGGAACGCAATAGGAATAATTTAATAATCATTTAATCCAGTCAGATTAGAGGACCAGAACTGTACAGTACAACCCAAAACCCAAATCTTGATTGTGACTGTATAAACATGAAGAAATCGTTCTCTCTGTAATCATGGATACAAACGTATCTTGTCACCTCTGCATTGATAAGTGAAGAGAAGCCTCTCACATGAGCAGATCTCAGGATCAGTTTTCAGAGAAATAAAGATTATCTGAGAGGAATCGCTGGACAGTTCAAACAGGTTTGAGGATTGATGAGTCTTTTTGTTTAGATATGTCTTTCTGACACAGACAGAAACCATAAAACACACTTCACAAAAAGCTGCACACACACACACGTATGCATCTCTTTGCTTTTATTGCCCATTAGGTTTAAAATCTTGAGGAGGTTTAAGTTGTTTTAGCTGTAAAATCTCAATCTGACCATTAACATTTAGTTCTGCAATAAGAGAGAGAGAGACGAGGAGGCAACTGAAATCAATAACTCTGAGAAAACCTCTGTTCCTCTGACCTCTCATGCTTTTCTTTAAAGGTGAAAATACTGCCGCCTCGATCTGCACTAACAGACCCATCAGCATACAGGGTAAATGTGTCGTTTTGTATGTTAACGACCTATAAACCAGGTCTAGCGATACTCACAATGTTTCACTGCAGTGAACTTTAACAGAGAAAAACACAGAGAAGAACATGATTCACTCTAACATCTAAATCAGGGGTGCTCATTACGTCAATCACGATCGGCTGGTCGATCACAAGACAGCCACTGGTCGATCATGTTAACTGGTCAAATGGTAAAGTGTGTAGAGAGAGAAACTACTCAAATAACAAAATTGAATGTTCTACCTGTTTGGATACGGATACGATTGGGCTGTAATTTCTTTCCTGATGAATATTACTGAATCATCCCATCAGGAATTGCTATCTTCATGAATATTAATGACTCCTCTTCTGCCATCCTACATTTTGGAAACTCGGCCCCCATGCACTGTCTGAAAGATGGCTTGTTTTTGTGTGTATGTGTGTTGTGAGATGCGGATATGCGCTTGTGTAATGTTCAAATACATTTCAAAATGCCTGTCTTGGCGAGGTATTGATAGAAACACAGTCAGTTATGTCTGAAGTAAGTGTTGTTGAAATACACATTTTAGAGCCATTTTTGAATTAGTTGATAGAGCTGTTACTGTGATATTACTGTAGACTGACTTCAACATTCACATGCAATGATAATGAAAATGGTACTTTGGGATTAGCATTTATCTATATTCTCGGAGTCATACAAAATGTAACGTGACAAACTCATCGCCATAATCACACGCTAGATTTAATTCTGTCATATGGAGTTGATGCTGATAATATAGAAATACTGCAGCAGAGCACTGACATCTTGGATCGTTACCTCATCTCTTGTATGCTGCAATCAGCTAATGTTACTCAATTTACACCATGCTATCGTTCAGGTAGAACTGTTCTTTCGACCACTAAAGATAGCTTCACTAATAATCTTCCAGATCTATCTCATACACTCAATAAACCCCAAAGCCCAGAAGAACTTGATGAAATAACAAAAAATATAAATGCAGTCTTCTCTAGCACTCTTGATATTGTCACCCCACTTCAATTAAAGAAAATTAAAGAAATAAGCCCTGCACCATGGTACAATGATCACACTAATGCTCTCAAAAGAGCAACTCGGAAAATGGAGCACAAGTGGAAGAACACAAAATTGGAAGCTGCATGGAAGAATAATGTCTGTAGCTACAGACAGGCACTAAAAGCTGTCAGGTCAGCATATTTTAGTAAACTCATAGTAAATAACCACAACAATCCTAGATGTTTATTCAGTACTGTGGCTAAATTGGTTAGGAATAAAGCCTCAACAGAACCAGATATTACGTAGCAGCACAAGGGTAATGACTTTAATTTCTTTACAGATAAAATTTAAATAATCAGAAATAACATTGGAATTATGCAATCATCTGTCATAGCAACTCTGTCATAGGTCATGAAGAGCTAACAAAACTTATTGAAACATCAAAAGCCACAACATGTTTGTTAGATCCTATACCAACTAAGCTCTTAAAAGAGGTATTGTCAAGTTTGTCTAACTGTGAGGTTCCCAAACTTGAAAAGGACCAGACTTCGGATTTCACTCAGAACATGATTTATTTTGACCAGTTAAGCAGGTACCAATGTAACAGATTCAGGATCAGGTGTAACAGGTGAAAAACCTTTAAATACAATATAAAAAAAACATTTTGACTAAACAGGTATTTTCCCCACACAGGTAAGGTTAAATGCATTTTACAAAAACTACAGATAAAGGTAAGTATCTCCTACCTAATTACTGTTAGCCAATTGGATGTTAATCTCATACACAGGTAAGTAATGCATAACTGAACAAGGATGAACCAAACTCTGATTTTTACACAAAATAACCTATTTTTTTTATCCTACATTTTACTAAACTTTCTATACAAATTAATTCCTATTTCTTTTTAATCATGTCACTTTAAGCATTTGGTCTTTTCAGTTTAGTACCACTTTAAGATAAGCAATACCAATTACTTTAAACTTTACTCACAACACTAACACATTTAGAACATTAAATACTAAACAGACAAAAAGAACCAACATAAGAGTCCATGTGAGCTTACCGATAGCCCATTATGATCAAAAGTCCTAGTTCCTCACAGTGGATGTGTTTAGGCTTCTACCGTCCTCTTAGTCCGTCGCAGCACAGTCAAATGACTAATGCGCGTATTTATAATCCACTGATTGAACTGGGCGCGAGCTTCCAATTGCCCCAATTCAGTTCACCTGGTCGAGCACGCACCAGAGCGTGCACAGTCACATGCGGGCTGCTGTGCAAAGCGCGCGCCGGGCTATCGCGATCACGTGCGGGCGGCGCGCTGGGGAGACAGCATGCAGGAAAAAGAAATGACAGGTGCACGGGAGACAGCCACACCTCCGTCGGGTTAGCGCGACACCTCCCACTCGATCTTTATGTGGTGATGCCCAAAAAGATCGCACTCTCAGGTGGGCTGGTCTCTGACTTGATCTTCCACCGGTACGAGGACCACAAGGCGCCGGACGTCCCGATGCAGTATGGTACTCGATTCGGGATCTCTGGCAACAGGTTTTGGATTCCTCACCGAAATGCTGGAGCTTGGAAAAACCCTCACATGAACATCTCGAACAACACCTCTGGAATCAGGATTCACGCCGATGACTTTTGCAAGCCTGAACTGCCCTCTCAGTGCGTTTTGGTCGCAGAGCCAAACTATGTCTCCAACGGCAACGTTCCTTTCAGCAATATGCCACTTACTGCGAATAAACAGGTTCGGACCAGCGAGTTGGCTCCAGGACTTCCAGAAGTTGTTGACTATAGTTTGTACTTCTTTGAGTCTTTTGAATGGGTAAATGGTGTAGTCGACAGTTTTGAAGTCTCCACCTTGTGTGGCTCGACCAAGCAACAGGTTGTTTGGCGTGATGTACTGGATGCGCTCTTCTCGGCTCCGAACTCTGGCGTTGATGGGTCTCTCATTAACGAGATTGGCAGCTAGCTGGAGCACATTCAGGAACTCACTAAAGGTAAGGCCTTCTACATTGCCAAGACTTTGGAGGGCTCTCTTAGTGACTCTGACAGCAGCTTCGGCGGCCCCGTTTCGGTGAGGTGAATCGGCCGGGAGGATTTTCCATGTCCAGGTGGTCTCATTTCTGGCAGCATACTCTTCAAGCGACTCTTTGTTCTGTTGATTCAGGTAAGTGTACATCTCTTTTAGGACAGGCTTTGCTCCAACAAAGTTCGTACCAGGATCAGACCAGATTTTCCGGGGATGGCCTCGGACTGCGGTGAACCTCTGGTAGGTAAGCAAAAAGCTCCCTGTTGATAGTGTGTTTGCTAGCTCGACATGGATGGCTCGACTGGACATACAGCAAAATACGACGCCCCATACCTTCATGGTTACTCTCTTCTTGACATCATCCTTCACATGGTAAGGTCTAAACAGGTCAACGGACGTGAACTCGAATGGTGCAGCAGGACTTGACCTCTCTTCAGGTAAGTTTCCCATTATTTGCTTGCAGGTTCTTGCTTTTGCCTTCCTGCAAACGATACACTTGTCAACGACTTTTTGGGCAATAATTCTTCCTCTGATGACCCACGCCTTCTTCCTCATCCGCAGCAGTGTTCCTGCCACTCCGTCATGTCCCTCGCTGTGTGCTTCTCTAGCTAGCAAGGTAGATAACCAGGCTTGGAATGGTAGAAGAGGAACAGCTTTGCGGTCTTCTCTGAAGGTCTGGACTCTGCCACCACAAACTAGAAGTCCACTTGTCTGGTCCCTGTAGACGACTAGTCTGTCTGTTGTGGTGCTTGGGAAGTTGACGCCCTCTTGTGCTGCTAGGCAAAGGTCTCGGAACACGTCTCGTCTCTCGCTGACTGTAAGGACACCCGAGGATGGTACTGCCTCCCACTTTTCTTGGTCTCTGGTCTTGGCACTCAGGAACTTTTTAGCCGCTCTCCAGATCCACGCCACGGTCCCGACCAGCCTTCTCAGGTTGCTGAAGCGCCTTTTGTCGACTAGCTGTCGGACTGCTGCTCCTGCTGGTGGTCTTCTGGACTCTACCTGGGCTGTATCTTGTGCTGGATCGTGTGCTGTCTTCAGGTGACTTCTGGCAAGTACTGCTACAAATATCTTTTTCTGGATCTTGGTGACTTTGTCTCGAGCTTGGGCTGCAACGTCTCTAGCAGATTTCTTCGGCCACTCATTTTCAGGACATTGGAGGAACTTTGGACCCGACTGCCACTCGGAGTCCTCAGTTAGGGCATCTGGACTGGCCCCTCTGGTGATGATGTCTGCGATGTTTGCTAGCCCTGGAATCCACCACCAGTCTTGGACGTCGGTGCTGCTCTGGATCTCGCCAACACGGTTTGCGAAGAAGGTCTGGTAGCCATAACTCTCACGCTGTATTGCGCCCAGGACGGTCTGACTGTCAACAAGATGGTACCATTTCTCAAACTGGAGTCGGCAGTGTTTCTGGAAGTAGATCTTAAGGCGGGCTGCGAAGACGGCTCCGCACATCTCAGCTTTCACAGGATCACCTCTATGGTCGAGAGGAGTCAGCTTGGCTTTAGATTCGACCAGTCTCACAACGACACCATGGCTGCAGCTCCAACGAAGATACATCACCGCGCCGTATGTGTGTTCGCTGCCATCAGAGAACGTGATGGCACTGGGCTTTGCACAGAGATCGGATGGAGTCAGGGATCTGGCGAAGTGAAGTTGGCTCAGGTCAGTATATTCTTCTAATAGCTTTATGGCGTCTTCTCGGAGACCTTCAGACAAGGCAGCATCCCAAGTGTCTTCTAAGCAGTACTTTACTTTGGCTTCTTGGAAAACTCTCCTGACCAGAATGGCACCTTTTTGCTTGACAGGAGTCACAAGGCCGAGTGGGTCGTACAGGCCAGAGACTTGGCTTAGTAACTCTCTTCTGGTGAGTGGATCAGGAGTTTGATTTCTGACTTCTTCTCTGAGCAGATCTTGACCAAGGAGTTATACATCTTTCTCTTTTTCTTTGAAAAGTTCACTGCAACCATGACATGGAGTTTATCATCGTCAATGGTATAGCCAAGGCCAAGGGCATTGTTGTCATCTTCCGTCAGCTGATTTGGCAGGATCATAGTCTTCGGCTCTATTCTGGGCATCTCACTCTTGGATTCTTTCCTCCCACTTTGATTGGAGTAGACCCAGGGCTTCATGTAGAATCCTCCAGCTTTCAGGATATGCTCGATGTTGGCTATGAGGCATTTCAGATGGTCAAGGTTGTTGTGCGAAGTCAAGATGTCATCGACGTAGGTATCTTCTTCCAGCATGCGTCTCTCTTCTTTGAAGTGACTGAATGAAGGCAAGTTTGCAGTCTCTCGCATGGCGACTTGGGCTATGCAACCAGCAGGTTTGTCCCCAATGTTGACTCTTGTTATGGCATAATCTTCTATTTCGGCATCTTCACTATCACGCCACAGAAATCTGTGCAGGTGGACCTCTCGATCCTCCAGCCAGATGGAGTTATACATCTTGCGGATGTCACCAAGGGCAGCGTAGACGCCAGTTCGGAACCTCAGCAGGACAGCTCTGATCGGATTCAGGACGTCAGGACCTTTGATGAGGATGTCGTTCAGACTGAGACCTCTGTACTTTTGGCTGCTGTTCCACACTAGTCTGACAGGGGTGGAGACTGAGTGTGGATTCAGCACGATGAGATGGCTTATGTACCACACTGGCCCAGTCCAACTCTGCAGGACGTCTTTGGACAGCTTCATTGCAGCTCTATGTTTCACCATCTCATGGACTTGTGCAGTGTAGGCTGTCTTCCACTCAGGTTCTTTCGACAGCTGCTTCTCAGTTCTGAGGAATGTTGCTTCTACTGCTTTCTTGTTGTTTGGCAGGGTTGCTGGATCTTCTGCCCACGGATACTTGGCGTGCCAGTGTGGTTCGGTGCTGTGATCATCTCCAGTTGTGTACGTCAAGCCATTTCTCACGATCTCCATCTCCCTTTCTTCTGCAAGCGTCATCTCTTTACCCCCTGGCTGGCAGTTCCCACAGCGACACCCTCCACATCTTGGCTGGCAGGCGGCTCCAATGCTTTCCCACCTCCACCATTTCAGAAAGTCTCTGCTGCTGGTGGCTGTGCTAGACTGGGTTCCGGGGTGGTCTGGATACTGGCAGGAAGCTGGGTCTATCTTGAACTCTCGATAGTTGACTGCTGCAGTTCTCATAGACCTCGCAAAGTGAGTCTTGGACGTGTGGGCCATCAGGGTGACTTCCTCGAAGAGATCTGGATGCGTGCCCCCGACTGTCTTGCCAAGTGGACCTTCCCAGAGCACCAGGTCACCGATGGTGCGGACTTTCTGGGGCACCAGCTGGCCTTCTTTGTGGCTGATCAGAAGCTGGATGTCTCTGGGTCTGATGAGGTCTTTGAGGGGAACATCAGGGAAGATCTTCTGCAGCTTGTTAGGTGGAACATGTCTATGCACTTCTGCAATTTTGTCAAGTCTGTAACAAATCAGTTGGTGAGACTTGAGGGTCCCTCTTAGAGTGCTGATGCGGATCTGGAGGAGGTAGCGCTTGGTTGCGACAGACACCTTCATCCCTCCGACGCCATGGACGACCAGTGTAACATCTTCACTGCGGAGGTTCAGCTTGCTTGCAGCTTTATGAGTTATGTAATTTGTGTCAGACGCCAGGTCAATAAGTGTCCCGATTCTTCGCCCGTCATTGGCGGTGACGTCAAGGAGCATCAGGATTACGGGGTACTCATGCAGACCAGTCCCCTCCAGAAGGCCTCTCTCTGCTGCAGTGGAATTGTATACTCAGGATGCGATGTTGCAGAAGATGTCGCGACCCTGCTGCGCTAGCTCAGGTGGAAGTTTTGAGAGGAACTCTTCCTGGGCCCAGTTGGTTCGCCTTGCTTCTGCAGAGCCTCCCATTCTCTCCTCCATCTATAATACTCACGCTGGCTGCCGGTAAACTTTGGTAAAGCTGTGGCTTTGAGCTTTATGGCTGCAACAGGGGCTACGCTGTGGGCTGTGACAGATACTCTGTTGATGTCCTCTTTAATTCTCGCTGCTCTGATCAGGGCGGCCTTCCCCGACACCAGCTTGGGAAAGAGGATTTCGAGCTTCGTTAGGCGATGATTGAAGTCTTGCTTCTCGGCTAGTGGAGCCCAACGGTTCCAGGTCTGGTGCGCTTCTTTGGCTTTATGCACCAGCCTCTCCAAATGGTGGAGCATAAAGGCATATGCCTCCAGGGGTGTGTCAGGCTGAGTGGAAGAGACATTATCGCACTCTGCCTCTGCAGTTTCTAGAGCGAGGGTCAGTTCCCTCTCACCAAATGAGGCCCATAGTGTCTCTTGGATCAGGTGCTTTACTTCTTTTAACTTCTGCTCACACACTCTCTCCGTCTTCTCGAGGTCGGCTCTCTGCTGGTCGCTTAACTCAGGTGCGCCCTCTGCATCAGTCTCCTTGCACTGCGCAATGTAAGCAGCCTCAATCTCCTCATTTACATCCATCACCTTGGAGCCCTCTGCTGTGAGTCTTTTGAAGTTATCTTGTAGCTCCTCTACAGACATCTCCATGTGGGTCCTCATTATATGGTTGGTAAGTCGGGAAAAAAGTCTCTTTACTGTGGTTCGCTCCATTTTCAGCTCTTCAAGTGACTTAGACTCGGCCATGTTGCTTTCTTGGCTGTTGGATGGACAGGTGGACGGCAGATAGTTGGTTTCCTCCAGGCCCCCAGGTGGAGTCTTCCCCCTCTTTGTGGCGAGCTTTTGTGGAGTCCTCACTGGCCAAGGCCGGTTTTTCACTGTCAAGTTTGTCTAACTGTGAGGTTCCCAAACTTGAAAAGGACCAGACTTCGGATTTCACTCAGAACATGATTTATTTTGACCAGTTAAGTAGGTACCAATGTAACAGATTCAGGATCAGGTGTAACAGGTGAAAAACCTTTAAATACAATATAAAAAAAACATTTTGACTAAACAGGTATTTTCCCCACACAGGTAAGGTTAAATGCATTTTACAAAAACTACAGATAAAGGTAAGTATCTCCTACCTAATTACTGTTAGCCAATTGGATGTTAATCTCATACACAGGTAAGTAATGCATAACTGAACAAGGATGAACCAAACTCTGATTTTTACACAAAAATAACCTATTTTTTTTTATCCTACATTTTACTAAACTTTCTATACAAATTAATTCCTATTTCTTTTTAATCATGTCACTTTAAGCATTTGGTCTTTTCAGTTTAGTACCACTTTAAGCTAAGCAATACCAATTACTTTAAACTTTACTCACAACACTAACACATTTAGAACATTAAATACTAAACAGACAAAAAGAACCAACATAAGAGTCCATGTGAGCTTACCGATAGCCCATTATGATAAAAAGTCCTAGTTCTTCACAGTGGATGCATTTAGGCTTCTACCGTCCTCTTAGTCCGTCGCAGCACAGTCAAATGACTAATGCGCGTATTTATAATCCACTGACTGAACTGGGCGCGAGCTTCCAATTGCCCCAATTCAGTTCACCTGGTCGAGCACGCACCAGAGCGTGCACAGTCACATGCGGGCTGCCGTGCAAAGCGCGCGCCGAGCTATCGCAATCACGTGCGGGCGGCGCGCTGGGGAGACAGCATGCAGGAAAAAGAAATGACAGGTGCACGGGAGACAGCCACACCTCCGCCGGGTTAGCGCGACAGGTATCTCCTGTAATTTCAGAAGCTCTTCTTAATATTATTAACTCCTCACTATGCTTAGGACATGTCCCAAGAAACTTTAAAATGGCAGTTATCAAACCGCTTATTAAGAAGCCACAACTTGATCCTGGAGAACTGGCTAATTATAGACTGATTTCAAATCTCCCCTTTATGTCAAAAATACTAGAAAAGGTAGTATCCTCCCAAATAAGTTCATTTCTACAGAGAAATAGTATATACAAAGAATTTCAGTCAGGATTTAGGCCTCATCACAGTACAGAGACTGCACTTATCAGAGTTACAAATTACTTGCTCTTATCCTCTGATCGCGGCTGCATTTCTCTTCTAGTGCTTTTAGATCTTAGTGCTGCATTCGATACGATAGATCATGACATTCTCTTGAATAGGATGGAGAATTATGTTGGCATTTGTGGAGTTGCATTAGCATGGTTTAGGTCATATTTAGCAGACCGCTACCACTTTGTCTATGTGAATGAGGAATTATCAAATCAAACTAAAGTAAAATATGGAGTGCCACAGGGATCAACTTTAGGGCCTCTGCTTTTCACCATGTATATGCTTCCCCTGGGAGATATTATCAGGAATCGTGGAATAAGTTTCCACTGCTATGCCGACGATACACAACTTTATATTTCTTCAAAACCTGATGCGATTTCACAATTCTCCAAATCTGCAGAGTGTATCAATGAAATAAAAGATTGGATGGCCATAAATTTTCTTCTACTCAATTCTGACAAAACAGAGGTACTAATTATTGGACCATAAAACTCTAAAAATAAGCCACTACAATATAATTTGACTCTCGATGGATGTGCTGTTACATCATCTTCAACAGCGAAGAACTCCGGTGTTATATTTGATACCAATCTCTCCTTTGAAAATCAAATTTCCAGTGTTTGTTGAACAGCATTCTTCCACCTTAGAAATATTGCTAACTTAAGGCACATGCTCTCTGTTGCTGATGCCGAAAAATTAATTAATGTGTTCATGACCTCAAGACTAGATTACTGGGAGGATGTCCAGCAAGATCAATAAATAAACTTCAATTTATTCAAAATGCAGCAGCCAGAGTGCTGACGAGAACCAAGAAATATGATCCTATTAGCCCCATTTTATCATCGTTACATTGGCTACCTTTTAAATACCAGATTCATTTTAGAATTCTGTTAACTATATACAAAGATTTGAATGGTCTCCGCAGTACTTAAGTGATCTTCTACCACACTATATTCCATCACGTTCATTACGATCGCACAATTCTGGCCTGTTAATAGTTCCTAGAATATCAAAATCCACAAAAGGAGGTAGATCCTTTTCATATTTGGCTCCTAAACTATGGAATAGTCTCCCTAACCCTGTTCGAGATGCAGACACACTCCCTCAGTTTAAGTCTAGACTTAAGACTCATCTATTTAGACAGGCATACACCTAATTTATCCTCCAACCCACAATTAGGCTGCTTTAGTTGGGTCTGCCGGAACCAGAAACCAGAAAAATGCAGTAGTTAATACTCTGCAGTAAATTGAATGGCATCTATGCTAATATAATTTTATTTGTTTCCCTGTCTCAACCTCTGGACTCCTATCCTGAGGTCACCAGAACCGGCTGGATCCAGCACCATTCCTGCTTCGTGTTGGACTCCACTGCTACGTGTCTCTGTGTGATGATGACTAAATGCAGCCGGTGCCAGCCAAACATCACTTCAGTCTATTTAGATGGACTTCAGAGGATGAACTGATGCCAACTCCAACCATAAGATATGGGACAATTCATATGCCATTGTCTGAACCTTGGATTTAGGATGGACCCCTCCGAACCTCACCGAAATTACTGGCCAGGTTGAACTGCGTTTCACATCCCTGATCTCTGCCTGTATATCCTTGGTCTATTGATGGACTACGATTTTGAAATGGAATGCATAGACTATCAATTGCCAACAAAACCCTTCATCAGCTAATTAACAAGGACAATTGCATCTATGTGAACTTCTGCAGTTAATCCAGGATGGACTTCAAAGACATTAATCTTACAGTTCAAACAAAATCGATGTTTAAACACTGTCCCTTAACACTTACTTAGTTTAATCATTTTAAAGCATGACTTTAGCTATACGTAAGTAATATTTACATTATATTCATTATGATAGTCAGAGGGGAACTGGCCCCCACAGTGAGTATGGTTTAGGGTTAGGGTGGGGTTAGTAAGAGGGGAACTGGCCCCCACAGTGAGTCTGGTTTAGGGTTAGGGTGGGATTAGTATGAGGGGAACTGGCCCACACAGTGAGTCTGGTTTAGGGTTAGGGTGGGATTAGTCAGAGGGGAACTGGCCCCCCACAGTGAGTCTGGTTTAGGGTTAGGGTGGGGCTAGTCAGAGGGGAACTGGCCCTCACAGTGAGTCTGGTTTAGGGTTAGGGTGGGGTTAGCCAGAGGGGAACTGGCCCCCCACAGTGAGTCTGGTTTAGGGTTAGGGTGGGGTTAGCCAGAGGGGAACTGGCCCCCACAGTGAGTCTGGTTTAGGGTTAGGGTGGGGTTAGCCAGAGGGGAACTGGCCCCCCACAGTGAGTCTGGTTTAGGGTTAGGGTGGGATTAGTAAGAGGGGAACTGGCCCCCACAGTGAGTCTGGTTTAGGGTTAGGGTGGGGTTAGCCAGAGGGGAACTGGCCCCCCACAATGAGTCTGGTTTAGGGTTAGGGTGGGGTTAGCCAGAGGGGAACTGGCCCCCCACAGTGAGTCTGGTTTAGGGTTAGGGTGGGGTTAGTCAGAGGGGAACTGGCCCACACAGTGAGTCTGGTTTAGGGTTAGGGTGGGATTAGTCAGAGGGGAACTGGCCCCCCACAGTGAGTCTGGTTTAGGGTTAGGGTGGGGTTGGCCAGAGGGGAACTGGCCCCCCACAGTGAGTCTGGTTTCTTCTAAGGTTATTTTTCTCCATTAATCAAAATCTTTTTTGAAGTCAAAAAAAGTTTTGTGTTCCTTGCCACAATCGTCTTCAGCTGCTCACTGGGGTTAATAATACAATTATTATTGAATTACTTATTTTTAAACACGATTAACAATCATATTTTATCTAATTAATAGAGTGATAGATTCATCGACATTATAGACATTACAGTTTTAGCTTTTGTTAATGTCTGATCTTCTGTAAAGCTGCTTTGAAACGATGTGTGTTGTGAAAGCACTGTACAAATAAAATTTACTTGCGTTTACTTGACTACTGTAAGTATACTGGATAGCATGGATTGCACAGATCAGAACATTTTTGTCTTAGAAGAATTAGATGAGAAATGTTCATTATGAGATCTCTTGATTTTGATCACAGTCTGAGCACATTTTGGGACAGTAGTCATGAAATGTACTCCATCAGCAGCTGTATCAGAAACCCCTCACAGCCAATTCAAACAATTTAAAACGTACAAATTTGGCAATATTTATGTTGCTAAATAAGGTGGAAAATCGCAAAAACAGTTTTCATCACTTCTGGGGAAATTGGCGCGAAATGCAAATGAAAATAGAAGCCAATGCGAGGCTATAATCAGATGTGGTGCGAGCGGTGAGGCGATTGTGTTCTGCAACTGCTATCGGGTCCTTGAATGCATATAATATGTAAGGAAGGGGAGCTGGTAGCCTCCTAGGGAGCGTATAGGGAGCTGCGATACTGCACATGACATTTTTGGATGCACATCTGTATTCCTATTTAAATTTGAATATTTTCAGTAAATAACACATGTATCGTGTGTTGTATTGTAATGTGCATTTTGTAGATTGTATTCACATTATGGTGTTTCCATCCATCATTGTCCAGCATGTGAAATCCCAAAATTCACATAAAAACATGTGGATGGTAACCCAGCTATAATTGAGATCTCTTGTGATACTCTTGAGGAGACACATGTGAGATTACTCCGGAGAAACATCTAAGAAGTAAAAGACTTCAAAAGTCTCTGTTTGCTCTCCTTTAAATCTCACTGAGAAACAAGATCTTCTTTGTGATTTTATTTCCTCTGGGGTCACACGTTCGCTCGAGTGGAGTTCAGACTCTGAATATAGTGTACAACATTAGTATGTTGAGTTGTAAATGTGTGTGTTTCCAGGTCAGTTCTCCGGACGACTGATGTGAGCCTCTGGATCAGTGACTCAACACACATCCTGCCTTCGCTCTTTTGTTTTTCTTATTCTAGAGAATATTTGACCTCATTTATTTGTCTTGTTAGACATGTTTGTCTATATTTATTTCACATTGTGATTGTTTAAATGACTTTAATATGTTTTTGTCCATCTCAATCGCCAAGAAAATAAACTGTGTTTCAGGATTCATCTGCAGTAGACACATATTAATGTGAAACATACTAAGCCCACTGTATGATTTTTGCCATCTAAGACAAATTTCAGTATTCTGTAAAAAAATAAATAAATAAATAAAATCAGCAAAGGGCAAAACTTTTAGCTTTTGATCTCGTAGTATGACAAAGGTACATAGAACATGGGACAATCCCAAAACAAGTCAAACACATGATGAGGAACTTATTTTTGCAATCTTAGAGAGTCCTCTCTCTGTCACTAAATAACGGAAAACTTTCGGTTAACATCACCTCGGGTTCTCCTCACTTGTTAATAAAATGCTGTGTTCTTGCTGACTGACTCTGCTATAAGCCCTGCTGCCGTTAGTTACTGTTGCTAATGCCATCAACCTTTCCTAACTACACCTGTACTTCAATAAGCACAGAGAGAGAAGCAATCACACTCAGTCAATTACCTCAGGAATTTTTAAATTACACCTTTGTCAACTGTGAATTATATCTAGTATATAGTCACCAAATATGTTCACAATTTCTGATGGAAGGCTAAATAATAAGGAAATCATGCTCCAGAATCAAAGCAAATGCTTATGTTGAACTAGAGAGGAACCCCATTTGTTGCTTGAATTAAAAAATGATGCCGAGTATATAAAAGAGATAAAATATAATTTTTATAATTATTTATTTTTTGATAATGTTTCATTTTTGCATCACAATGGACATGACAGATCTACAATTAGGCTACTTTGGACATCATTTTAAACATTTTGACAAGCTCACCAACAGAGGATTAATTGCCTTTTGCAATGAATCTTAGCCTCTGACAAAGCTTTGGCACTGTTTGAATTTCGTCATGCACACTCAGACTGCGGGTGCACGTGCCCCAATAGGATCTTGAATGGATTATTTGAAATTTCCAAAACGTATTTGTACCTTCAATAATTAATTAAATATTCGATAATTCTGTCTGTGGCAGGAACTGTATCTTTATTAACATGTCTAAATACAGCTTCAGTGCAATTAACGTTTGCCAACTATATGATCTCTGTGGAACAGTCAATCAGTTTCTTCATAGTCTAATGCATATTATATCTATGTTTTTGTTTGATGGATCACTGTTCATTTCCTTTGGTGCTGAAATGCATTTGACCATTTTAGTGATGACTTTACATCCTCATTTCTTCATGTTTAAAGAAAGCAGTGGCTTATTATATTATTTCAGTGTGATTGATCACTCCCTGTTCCCCATATATTGCGTTGTGTGGCAATTGCTGTATAGATAGGAGTGAATGAGTGAATTTCTCAATTATACTGAGTTCTATTCATGGTTAAAGTGAAGATACTGGGGTTTGCAGTAGCTGACTCAAAAGGAAGAGCAGTCTTCTTTCACCGTGACAGACTGCAGACACTCCAATGACTTTGTTTTGTTTTCTGCCAAAACATTAGCAACAATAGTGCAAGGGTTTGATTGGGTTTGTGTGATTATTTCAGTTCTGCCAGTCAATGAGGTTTTCAGAACGTGAGGTGATTATGTTAAATGTCTAGTCAGCTCTGTCAGTTATGTTGTAACAAGCCTCTAGCTCTTGTACGAAGGTGGAAGCTGGAAGATGAAATAATAGCACACTAACCCAATCAAACCTTTGCACTATTGTGGCTAATGTTTTGGCAGGAAACAAAATGTCTAGGTTACCATTGTAACCTCCGTTCCCTGATGGAGGGAACGAGATGTTGTGTCGAAGAAGTTACACTAGGGGTCTCTCTTGAGCGCCTTTCACGTCTCTGATCTATGAGAAAAGGCCAATGAGAAATTGGCAGACAGAATTTGCATGTCTGCCCCCATTTTATTCAAGACTTTTCTGAGGAGCTGACAAGGTTTCTGAGGTTCGGCCGCAACAGTGGCTTGGTTCAGTGACGTGGCCGGGAGGACACAATGTCTCGTTCCCTCCATCAGGGAACGGAGGTTACAAAAGTAACCTAGATGTTCCCCGTCTGTCGTTCACTTCAATGTTGTGTCGAAGAAGCGACATTAGGGGTCCAATTTAAATCACGCCATGCTCTGAACCGCATACGTGGGCTGCTGACACAGGAGCGGGCAGGTATTATACATGTCAAAGCGACCAGCTGTGTCAGACTGCACGTACCCTTCCCCAACGCCCCATAAAATTGTCAAAACCTTCTGGTTCTTTACCCCCGATAGGGGGTAACAAGGCGATGTGCCAAGCATGGGAGCAGGCCACGCCAGCCGCGCCTTTTCTCTCTCTATGTTTATCGCATAGAGTTAAAGCGGCTGGGGCCATCTTACGCATCGGGGAAGATGATCGTTTCTGGTTCCTATTCTTTCAGGGGGAAAAGACCCTGCGGAGACCACACCTGCCCAGAGTGGGAGAGGTAAAGAGTGGTGAGATACATCACATGGGTTTTTAGGTCACATTGGGAGGGAGGAGTTTCACAGACATGGCGACCAGGGGAGAGTGGGAAGTGCCCAAGGGAGACGCGGGTCTACTCGCAAGGGGACCGTACCGTGGAAAATACACACAGGGGGAAGTCCACGTAGGAGCCCTACCTGTGGAGCACCTATTCCAGTACAGGGTAGAATGAGTACCTGCATTGGTTTTTGGTCGCCGAATTCCTCCGCTGAATTCGCGGACCAGAGGGCTCGGGAAGAGTCATCCAGGGAGCCAAGTTAGTGGGATCTCCTGGGATGAGAGCGCACGGTTTTACCTCAGCGGAGGGAAAGGGCGTTAGGTGCAAGCGATCCACCCGGTCAGTTGTCAGAGTGTTACTGAGTTCTACCGGCTCGAACCTGAGAAAACAAGGGACGAAACAGACTCAACCCTGAGATTGTAAAATCTCGTAAAGGTATTGGGTGTATTTGGTGTAGCCCCACCCGCTACTCTACATATGTCTGCTAGGGAGGTGCCTCTGGCAGTCCCCTATGAGGACGCAACACTTTTTGTCGAGTGTGCTCGGACCCGCGGGGGTGGGGGGGTTTTGGGGTGGGTACGGCCTAGATATGATAGGCCAATTAAATGGCGTCCAATTCCCAGTGGGAAAACCTCTGTTTGGAGACAGAGTTCCCTTTCCGCTGTCCACCAAAGCAGACAAAGAGCTGCTCAGAATGTCTAAAGTTCTGCGTGCGGTCCAAATAGATATGCAAAGCAAATACCGGACACAGCAACGAAGGGGCTGGGCCTGTCTCCTCCCGGGGCAGTACTTGCAGGTTCACTACCTGGTCCCTGAAGGGAGTCGTAGGAACCTTGGGCACATAGCCCGGCCGTGGTCTTAGGATCACATGAGTGTCTGCCAGACCGAACTCCAGGCAGGTGTCACTGACAGAGAACACTTGCAGGTCCCCAACCCTCTTGATGGAGGCGAATGCGATCAGGAGGGCCATCTTTAGGGAGAGGGCCTTGAGTTCGACTTATTCTAGCAGTTCGAAGGGGGGGTCTCTGTAGACCCAAGAGGACCACTGAGAGATCCCAGGAGGGGAACAGGCTTGGCCGGGAGGGATTTAACCTCTGGGCGCCTCTTAGGAACCTGAAAATTAAGCCATGATTACCCAAAGACTTGCCGTCTACTGTGTCATGGTGGGCCGCGATAGCAGCTACATCCACCTTCAAGGTGGAGGATAGATCAAGAGCTAGATCTTCCACATCCTGTCCTGGGGCCAGATGTGGAGGTTCCAGAGGTCTGGGTGCAGATGCCAGAGGGTGTCCCGTCCCTGAGAAAGAAAGTCCTTCCTCAGGGGAATTCGCCAGGGAGGGGTTGTTGCGAGGAGCACGAGATCCGAGAACCAAGTCCAAGTGGGCCAATTGGGGGCCACTAGAGTGACATGTTCCTTGTCCTCCCTGACCTTGCACAGCACCGGTGCAAGAAGGCTCACTGGGGGAAATGTGTACTTGCACAGCCCCGTGGGCCAGCTGTGTGCCAGCACATCTGCCCCGAGGGGAGCCTCCATTCGGACGTACCAGAGCAGGCAGTGGCAGGTCTCGCAAACAGGTCTACTTGTGCCTTGCCGAACCGTTCCCAAATCAGCTGGACCAACTGGGGATGGAGCCTCCACTGTCCGCTGGGCAAGCTATGCTGTAATAGCACGTCCGCCACCACGGTGAAGTTACCGGGAATGTGAGTGGCACGCAATGACCTGAGTTGCGGCTGGCTCCAAAGGAGGAGACGACAGGCGAGTTGTGACATGTGGCGGGAGCGTATGCCACTTTGGCGATTTATGTACGCTACCGTGGTGGTGCTGTCTGATCGGATCAAGACGTGCTTGCCCTGAATAAGCAGGATAAACCTCTGCAGGGCAAGAAGTACAGCCAACAACTCTAGGCAATTGATGTGCTAGCGCAGCGGGGCCCCTTTCCAGTGGCCCGCGGCTGCGTGCCCGTTGCACACTGTGCCCCAACCCAATTTGGAGGCATCCAAACCAGGACGCGTCGGGACACCTGCTGCAAAGGGACTCCTGTCCATAGAAAGCAGAAGTCTGTCCAGGGTTTGAACATTTGGCGGCAGGCGGGGGTGATGACCACACGGTGCGTGCCATGGTGCCATGCTCGTCTTGGGACTCGAATCTGGAGCCAGTGCTGAAGAGGTCTCATATGCATCAACTCGAGCGGCGTGACTGAGGGCACCATATGCCTTAGGAGCATTTTAAGGGGACCGCTGTGCCTGGCCTGAACACAATGAGGCATTTCAGCACTGACTGCGTGCGCTCGTTGGTGAGGTGTGTGGACATTGAGACTGAGTCTAACTACATGCCAAGAAAAGAGATCTGGATCGAGGTGAGATTGCTCTTTTCCCAGTTGACCTGAAGCCCTAAACGGCTGAGGTGCCTGAGCACCTGGTCCCTGTGGGCACATAGTAACTCTCGGGAGTGGGCCAGGATTAGCCAGTCTTCGAGGTAGTTGAGTATGCGGATGCCTACTTTCCGAAAGTATTTGTACTTTTTTAGGTAAGTGTTGCCTCTGCGACTTTAGTAAAGACGCGAGGGGACAGGGACATGCCGAAGGGGAGGAACTTGTACTGATATGCCTGGACGTCGAGCGCGAACCGTAGAAAGGGTCGATGTCAAGGCAATATTGAGACATGGATGTGTTGCCATGGTCGTATTCTCACAGTGAGAACATGAGCCATCCACAAACGCTGTCACGGTGTGATCACTGCCCAGACACATGAGGCAGCACCTGTGGCCATCAGGTGTGGAGAACTACACAGGGAAAGGTATCTTTATAAATATGCGTCCTGAAAAGGACGTTCAACGCCGCTGTGTATTTGCTCTTTTAGAGAAAATAACTCTTTTAGAGAAAATCACTCTTTTAACTGCGCCGTCCAAGCGCCCAGGGGCAAGCTGCACTGCCATGCAGGGAAGGAGAAAGCCGCTGATATGCGCCGTAGATCCAACAGCAATCGCTCAGAGATGGGAGGAACAGACTGTGACTCACAGCCCACTACATACACAACCGATCGGCTCCGATGAAACAGAATTTTGTCATTTCTCATTTCTCATTGGCCTTTTCTCATAGATCAGAGATGCGAAAGGCGCTCAAGAGAGACCCTTAGTGTCGCTTCTTTGACATAACTGGCTTGACTGGTTCAACTCCTATCTCTCAGGTAGGTCTTTCAAGGTAGCCTGGAGAGGTGAGGTATCCAAGCCACATCAGTTACTTACTGGGGTACCTCAGGAATCAGTGTTTGGGCCACTTCTCTTCTCCATATACACAACGTCATTAGGACCCATCATCCAGTCACATGGTTTCTCTTACCACTGCTACGCTGATGACATGCAACTTTACTTGTCTTTCCAGCCCAACGACACCACAGTGACTGCTCGAATTGCTGCCTGTCTGGCTGACATCTCAGCCTGGATGAAGGAACACCACCTGCAACTCAACCCAGCCAAGACTGAACTCCTTGTCTTTCCAGCCAACTCTGATGTTGAACACAACATCACTGTGCAGCTGGGTCCAACTACAGTGTCGCATTCCAAAACGGTCAGAAATCTAGGGGTAACCATTGATGACAAGCTAAATTTCACAGACCACATCTCAAAGACTGCAAGATCATGTAGATTTACACTCTACAATATCAGGAAGATAAGATCTTTCCTCTCTGAACATGCCACACAACTGCTTGTTCAGTCACTTGTCATAACTAGACTGGACTACTGTAATGCTCTCTTTGCAGGCCTTCCTGCATGTGCTATTAGACCTCTGCAAATGATCCAGAATGCAGCAGCACGTCTGGTCTTTAATGAACCAAAGAGAGTGCATGTTACACCACTCTTTGTCTCTCTCCACTGGCTGCCGGTTCATGCACGTATTAAATTCAAGGCCCTGATGCTGGCATACAGGACAATCACTGGGTCTGCTCCAGCATACCTAAAAACATTTATACAGCTACACTCCCACCTGAAGCCTGCGGTCGGCAAATGAGCGGCGCCTTGTTGTACCAAAACAAAGAGGCACAAAAACACTTTTCCGGACTTTCAGTTTTATCATACCACGTTGGTGGAATGACCTCCCCAACTCAATCCGTGAAGCTGACCCACACTTTTCCGGACTTTCAGTTTTATCATACCACGTTGGTGGAATGACCTCCCCAACTCAATGCGTGAAGCTGACCCACACTTTTCCGGACTTTCAGTTTTATCATACCACGTTGGTGGAATGACCTCCCCAACTCAATCCGTGAAGCTGACCCACTCTCTATCTTCAAAAAACGGCTAAAAACACATATTTTCCAAGAGTATTTAACCAGTCGCTAAAATAATAATAATAATAATAAAAAAAAAATTATTAATTCTTGTTGCACTTAAATCGGTTTTGTATACTATTCTGATGATAGTGAAACTTTGTAGTATGACACTTTTCGTACCACTGTCTCCTTAAGATGATTCGCTATGTTTTTCCTCTTTTGTAAGTCGCTTTGGATAAAAGCATCTGCCAAATGAATAAATGTAAATGTAATGTAATAACGTCAAAGTGAGCAACAGATGGGGAACAAAGTCATTGGAGTGTCTGCAGTCTGTCATGGTGAAAGAAAGACTGCTCGTTTTTGCATGCTCCATTGTATCTCAAAGCTCCTGCTTTCCAGTAGATGAACACACACAATCAGAATTGTGCGTCACACTCTCTCACCTTTGGGGGCCTGGATTTCCCTTTAAATCCCTCTCCACTCTCACTGCAAACAAAAAACTGCTGTTGGAGCTGATTTCCCACAGGTGTCAACCCTTAACCCTCTGGGGTCGACGGACGCGACGGTGCGTTCTGCTGGATATTTTCGTCATTACAGCAGAAACAACTTAAAATACTAATTTTTGGGTATACAGATAAGTGTAAGACATCATTAGAGACTATAAATGGTCTACTTTTATGTGTGTAAACTCATAACAATGAAACAATATGCTTTTGTAAAATAAAGAAAATAAAAAGGGTGAGGGTGAGCTCACAAAAATGAACTGAAACTCCGCGAATACTTATCACACAAACATGAAACATATGTCTAAAGAAAGCTTTAAATGTCTACTTTTTAATAAACCAATTCAAATTTAAAACAAATATTCTGCTGCAATGCAATCTATTTGAAACAAAGCGATGTTCAGTTTTTACTGGTCAATCTAATTATCTGTAATGTGATCTCACCCACCAGCAGAGCGCGCCATTCATACGCTAATGAGATGAGACAATCAACGCAAATGTACACGCCCCTCACTGTGAGGATGTAAACACATTTTGTTCATTTTTCTGCGCGTTTGCAATGATACACAGGCGAGAAAGCTCCAAGATTCTAAAGAAGAGTTAACATTTTCCTCAGAAGAAGAGCGGAACTCCGATGAACGTTTGTATTTTGAAGAGAGACTTGATCCAGCCGAGGATACAATTTCAGATGAGTAAGTCAATTAGTTTTCATTAGTTGACATGCTATTTTATATAAACTTGAACATATTTTACTAGTGGAACTTTTTCCAGACTTGCCAGACGGGATTCAGAGTATTGACATTTGAAATATGTCCTAATAAGCAAGTTTTACATTTAAATGCTGTTTCGGGTAAAGCAGGCATTTAAATTGTATGCTGTATGATAAAAATATGATATGTAATATGATATTAAAATAATATGAATGTTTAGATTATATTTTAACTTGTGTTTATGGTGCCTCGTTATCATCAACAAAGCTTGTGCTTGCAAATATGTGTTCAGGTTAAATTAGTAAAATGCACTTTAAATATGCCCATATTAGAAAATCAGCATATTATTATGATTTCTGAATGATCATGTGACACTGAAGGCTGCAGTAATGATGCTGAAAATTCAGCATTGATCACAAATTGCATTTTACAATATATTCAAATAGAAAACTGTTTACAACATCACTGTTTTTACTGTATTTTGGATCAAATAAATGCAGTCTCAGTGAGGAGAAGAGACTTCTTTTAATGGTAATGTAGGTCTAAAATTAAGTAAAGTCTTAATGTAAAGAAAATATATAGTCAGATATCTTCTTTTAACATAAAACTTTTGATTTTTATCATTAAGTCTCCTCACATTAAGTCTCCTCAAGTCTTCTCTTTCTGTCACATTCCTCATTGATAGGCTCAGGGGTGGAGTCATTGTCTCTCAGGTGTGAATCACCTAAATATTCATGATCAGTCACGCCTCCTCGCATATTACCTTTCAACACTAAAATTATCTTACAAAAGTTAAATTACTATATTTTTTTGTATGAATGAGTGATCAGGATGGTTTTCACATCATTTTGTAGCAACAATTCTAGGCTACAAGATCCAGTTCTCAAAAGTCTTGTGGACAAATGTTTAGTATGTGTTATATGACCTTATTTCAGTGACTTAAAATTTTAGCTTTTTCAAAAACCACACATAAATGTTATTTTCTCAAAAATACAAACATGTACACACATGTTGCTCACATATTATTGTAGCCCTGTTTGTGCTGAATACAGTGTTATCAGACTTTAGCCATTAATATGTTTTAAAGCGACTAAAAAAAGCATAAATGTCAAGGCATGTCAAAACTTTTCCAGGGCTCAAAATACCCTCAGACCCCAGAGAGTTAATGTACTCACACTCTTGGCCTCACTCTCAACAGATGTTGCCCAACACAACATACACCCATCGCCCGACTCAGGCCGGAGACCATCCGGCCTGTCACTTACTCCCCCACATTCCTGGAGAGGAAATCTTCAACAACCATCTGCGCCCTCGGCCTAAGGACCACATCAAACTTAATTGGCTGGAGAGCTAGATACCAACGGGTGAATCAAGCTTTGGTATCCTTCATGCGGTGGAGCCACTGGAGGGGCCATGGTCAGAACAGAGGGTGAAAGTGCATCCCAACAGATAGTACCAGAAGGTTTGGACCACCCACTTGCTGGCTAAACACTCCTTCTCGAGTATATCAATAACGGCCCACCGCAAAGTGCAGCTTTCATTTGCATGAACGCCTGCTGCTGACATGGCTCCATCCACTAGACCGGATCTGGTGCAACCATTTTAGTAAGATCGGTCAGCGGGCTGGTGACGGTCGAATTATTAGCCACAAACCTCAGATAATAGTCAGCCAGCCCCAGGAAATGTCTCACCTACTTTTTGGTCTTAGGTCTCAGGCAGACTGCAATCGCTGCAGTCTTATCAATTTGGGGCCACACCTGTCCATGTCCCAAGTGGAAGCCCAGATACTGTACTTCCACCCATCAAAATGAACACTTCTTAGGGTTTGCCTGCACCAGTACTACTAGATTGAGTAGCTCATCAGCATCACAATCTTCAACAAGCATCCATCCTCGGCAGGCATCATGGAGCTGTCGGGAGAAGGTGAACGTGCAGCCATGTTTCCCAAGCATCAATGTCCGGAAGCACTGGCGATGCTGTTCCAGGATACAGCCGACCTGCTGCAAGATGGCTCTTTTCAGGTCCTTAAACACCTGGAGGTTGTTGAATGGAAGTTGATGGGCTGTGAGCTGGGCTTCCCCCGTCAGAAGCTGCAGTAGGTGGACCTCCCACTGGGAGTTCGGCCACTTCCACACCACAGAGGACAGGCAGGTGTTACGGAGCTTTGTACTCCAGGAGGGATTTCCACTGTAACTTCAGCCACGCTTACGAAGATGGGACCGCGATGTTGAGCCTGGTGGCGAGGGTCTTGAAGAGTTCAGCCAGTGGTGAGGACTCCATGAAGACATTTACTTCCTCCAAACAAATTCCTAGGTTTCAGCACCACTGTGACAAGTCTCTAGCTCTTGGATGAAGGAGGAAGCGGGGCAAGGTGAAAAGTCGATGTAAATCTTTATTTTTGCATGTTCCAGTGTATCCCAAAGCTCCTGCTTTCCAGCAGACAAACAAACACACACACAGTCAAGATCGCGTGTCACTCTTTCTCCCCTCTGGTGGCCTGGATTGCCCTTTAAATCCCTCTCCGCTCTCACTGCAAACACAACACAGCTGTGAGAGGTGATTTCCCACAGGTTTTAACCCTTACTGTACTCACTCTCTCGGCCTTGCTCTCCACAAACGTCCCTTGTCCACACCCCTATGTGTGGTACATGTCTTAGCCAGGATATACTGGATATCGCACAGTTTGACATAAATGACAATTGATGTCACACAGACTGTCTCTGTCTTGACTTTTACAACATCTCACTGGGGTCACACTGTACAACAGTGTACACTTTATTGAATCGAGTGTTGCAAGTGACTTTGGTTGTTGAATATTAGCATGTGTGTGTCTGTATTAGTAACCCAGAGACAGAAAGTGTGTGTGTGTGTGTGTGTGTGTGTGTGTGTGTGTGATGGCAGGAGGTGTTCGTTCAGACAGGGGGGTCCTTATCAGTATCTGAACAGATGAGAGCCATTTTTCTTAATTCATTTTCAGAAGACTGGGAGGCCATGAGTGACATTTCACATGAGTGTGTGCGTGAGCATGCATGCGTATGTGTGTATTAATTGTGAGAGGAATGGGAGATGTATTATTCTATTTGAACTCCATTTACACTGCAGCAGTTGATAGAATGAAGCAGTTGCAGTTCCAGACTTGTCCACTAAAGGAACAGTGGTACTGGTGAGCTCGTTTCAGTTGTCTGCTGTTTTCCTGACAAATTGGGTGACTTTTAAACTGATGCCACAGGTCGAATTTTTGTTCTGTGGCTTCCATCGTTTGAGGGTTTGACATATCACACAAATCATATTTTTCATTAGACTTTTAACTAACCAAAAGCTTGTTTTCTACAAGCCAAAATGTGTATATTGTAAAACATTTAATAGGACCAAACAGGCCATCTGTGGTTTTGATTACCAAGTAAATTTACATATGAAATTACCCCTTTAAGCAGAAATAACTTTGGTTAATTGGCATTATGTTCCATGCAGTTTTGTGCATTTTTGCTCTTTCTTTCTGTTTGTGTGTGAGTGTGTTTCATTTGCTCTCTGTGTGTCTGGACCAGGTGCCGCCAATTCATATATTATTGCTCAACCTTAAAGATGGTGACTGGCTGTTCCTAATTGTGCACCCAATAAAATTCCTGTGCTGCCTGTCAGATGCAAGCTGTTGTCACTATGGGCACGCCAGACTTCTCCACACCAGCCGCCTGACCAACTGTTAGTGCCTGAGTACCGTTCAGGGTTCTTTGCATTTGTGTTTTCAATAATAGTATTTTATTCGGTGATAAGCAGTTGCTTATAGGCTGACTTGCCCTGTTTAGTTAATATTGTTCACTCTGTTTTTGTTTGTGAAGTTGGTTTAATTTAATTGCACATTTATTGAGGGGACAAAATATCTTCAAGACATTAGTTCATGATTCTGTTCCTATGAATGAAAAATATAAATAAAAATTAGTGGTCGACCGATATATCGCCGAGGCCGATATATCGGCCGATATTTGGGATTTTTTAGATATCGGCATCGGCCGATATAGTTCAAAACAGTTTGTGACAGTGCATTAGCGCTTTTTTCCACTGGCGCGAGCAGAGCGAGCATGAATGAACTGAATACGCTCGCTCTGCTCCGCCCAGCACCATAAGACAAGCCACTGTGAAGCAGACATCTGACAGACACAGTAAATGACCAATCAGCATTTGCCTTCTAACCTGACGCTACGTGCAGTGAAGTCTATTCAAACAGTACCGTGATATGTCAGATCCGCAGCCCAGCGGTAGCTCCAGTGGGGGTCACAGATGTGATATAAACTAATTCAAACAAAACTGAAAACATTTAACAAACAGTCATCCTGTGACTGGCTGTTCATCAGATGCGCGCACGCTGTTATGTTTAAACTAGACGCTGTTTTCCCACGGACTGAAAAGCTGGATTGCGTGCACTCCAGATCAGTGATCGCGTGAGGTGGATGAGAGGAGAACACTGTATGGTAAGTAATAATACATTTGGAAAAAAAAATATTCCTCAATCTGAATTAAGTTATTCACTATCTCTATCTGCTGTATTTAATTATCCATGATTGGCGTAATATTGTGTGTAGTATACCTTTTCATATGTTCCGGTCGGATTTGATGCTAATCGAGCATGCAAATACATGTTTCAAAGTTTCAAAGAAACAAACAAGCAAAACTAAACAGACATAAATCATTATTATTTAAATATACTTAAAGTAAAACAACCTGTTAAATCAACTGTTCCAAGTGAGAGTATTTAGTGAGGTTGGGGAAATTTATGAGAAGAGGAGGAACAGGCTCACTGGAGTAAATGCAGAGAAACTTTGTTTCCTGCATTACAACTTGCCACTGTTAAACTGGAACTACTAACTAAAGGGACTGGTGGTAATGCTGTAAGCACTTTAGTCTTAACAAAAATAAGTAAAAATAGTTCAGTGTGTGTAAACCAAATAAGCACACTTTGTAAAAAAACACAAGGCTGCTTTCAATTGCACTAAAAAAAACTTTATTTATTGAAGTGTTACCTTACCTCATTTGTTTACATTTTAATTACTTAATTAGTAAATAATATTTATGCAATATAGTTTTTGCAATTAAAAATATGTACAATAAATGTTCATTTAGTTTCACCAATATTCTTTGTCTCTCATTTACTGTATTCACATGTATTGTATCGGCCTCATATCGGCCAATCGGCCAGATTGCTTTCTCAATATCGGCATCGGCCATTAAAAATCCCATATCGGTCGACCACTAATAAAAATAAAGTTCACAGATCAGTTCTCTTGGTTATTCAATCAGAGTCCTAAATCAAACAGTTCAGACTCGTTCACTGCGATTCAATCAAAGTTAACAAATCAGTTCACAATGCAGACAAGCAGTTCATGAGTTGCTTGAAAAAAGCCATACATGTGCAACCATAAGAAAATCTTCATGAGAAGATGACTCTTGACTTAAAGAGGATTCTAGTGTAATATCTCTGATTCAATAATACACACTGTTTGGATTCCACCATCTTCTTCAATGGCTGAACTAAAGTAAAGTTGTCATGTTTATTTGTACAGCACTTTCACAACACGTTTCAAAGCAGCTTTACAGAAGATCAGACACTAACAGAAGATAAACCTATAATGTCTATAATGTCGATGAATCATCATTGTGTAATTAGATCAAATAGTGTTAGCGGCTGTGGCAAGAAACACAAAACTCCACAAGATGTTGATTAATGGAGAAAAATTACCTTGGGAGAAACCAGACTCACCGTGGGGGCCAGTTCCCCTCTGACTAACCCCACCCTAACCCTAAACCAGACTCACTGTGGGGGCCAGTTCCCCTCTGACTAACCCCACCCAGACCCTAAACCAGACTCACTGTGGGGGCCAGTTCCTCTCTGACTAACCCCACCCTAACACTAAACCAGACTCACTGTGGGGGCCAGTTCCCCTCTGACCAACTCCACTGTAACACTAAACCAGACTCACTGTGGGGGCCAGCTCTCCTCTGACTAACCCCACCCTAACCCTAAACCAGACTCACTGTGGGGGCCAGTTCCTCTCTGACTAACCCCACCCTAACACTAAACCAGACTCACTGTGGGGGCCAGTTCCCCTCTGACTAACATCATGAATATAATGTAAATATTACTTACACTCACCTAAAGGATTATTAGGAACACCTGTTCAATTTCTCATTAATGCAATTATCTAATCAACCAATCACATGGCAGTTGCTTCAATGCATTTAGGGGTGTGGTCCTGGTCAAGACAATCTCCTGAACTCCAAACTGAATGTCAGAATGGGAAAGAAAGGTGATTTAAGCAATTTTGAGCGTGGCATGGTTGTTGGTGCCAGAGGGGCCGGTCTGAGTATTTCACAATCTGCTCAGTTACTGGGATTTTCATGCACAACCATTTCTAGGGTTTACAAAGAATGGTGTGAAAAGGGAAAAACATCCAGTATGCGGCAGTTCTGTGGGTGAAAATGCCTTGTTGATGCTAGAGGTCAGAGGAGAATGGGCTGACTGATTCAAGCTGATAGAAGAGCAACTTTGACTGAAATAACCACTCGTTACAACCAAGGTATGCAGCAAAGCATTTGTGAAGCCACAACACGCACAACCTTGAGGCGGATGGGCTACAACAGCAGAAGACCCCACCGGGTACCACTCATCTCCACTACAAATAGGAAAAAGAGGCTACAATTTGCAAGAG
>JAVLUX010000099.1:6737500-6740000 GCA_032164185.1 Moxostoma hubbsi
ATGCTGACACACACACTCACACAATGACCGGATTACACGTGGGAACAGTATTCTGCTCTACCATCAGCTACAAACACACACTCACACTGACACACACACACACACACACACACACACACACACTCACACACTGACCGTATTACATGTGGGAACAGTATTCTGCTCTACCATCAGCTACACACACACACACACACACACACACTCACACTGACTGACACACACACACACACACACACACACACACACACAGACCTGATTACACGTGGGAACAGTATTCTGCTCTACCATCAGCTACACACACACACACACACACACACACTCACACACTGACCGGATTACATGTGGGAACAGTATTCTGCTCTACCATCAGCTACACACACACACACTCACACACACACTCACACACTGATACACACACAAACACATACACACTCACACACTGACCGGATTACATGTGGGAACGGTATTCTGCTCTACCATCAGCCACACACACACACACTCACACAGACACACACACACACTCACACTGACACTGACACACACACACATACACACACACATACACACACACACACACACACACACACACACACACACACACACACACACAGTGATACACACACACACACTCACACACTGACCTGATTACATGTGGGAACAGAATTCTGCTCTACCATGAGCTACACACACACACACTGACACACACACACACACACACACACACACACACACACACACACACACACACACACACAGATAAATACACACTGATACACACACACACACACACACAGAAACAGATACACACACACTCACACACTGACCAGATTACACGTGGGAACAGTATTCTGCTCTACCATCAACCACACACACACACACACACACACACACACACTCACACACACACACACACACACTCACACAATGACCGGATTACACGTGGGAACAGTATTCTGCTCTACCATCAGCTACAAACACACACTCACACTGACACACACACACACACACACACACACACACACACTCACACACTGACCGTATTACATGTTGGAACAGTATTCTGCTCTACCATCAACTACACACACACACACACACACACACACACACACACTCACACTGACTGACACACACACACACACACACACACACACACTGACCTGATTACACGTGGGAACAGTATTCTGCTCTACCATCAGCTACACACACACACACACACACACACACACACTCACACACTGACCGGATTACACGTGGGAACAGTATTCTGCTCTACCATCAGCTACACACACACACACTCACACACACACACTCACACACTGATACACACACAAACACATACACACTCACACACTGACCGGATTACATGTGGGAACGGTATTCTGCTCTACCATCAGCCACACACACACACACTCACACAGACACACACTCACACTGACACTGACACACACACACACACACACACACACACAGTGATACACACACACACACTCACACACTGACCTGATTACATGTGGGAACAGAATTCTGCTCTACCATGAGCTACACACACACACACTGACACACACACACACACACACACACACACACACACAGATAAATACACACTGATACACACACACACACACACACAAACAGATACACACACACACTCACACACTGACCAGATTACACGTGGGAACAGTATTCTGCTCTACCATCAACCACACACACACACACACACACACACACACACACTCACACACACACACACACACACACACACTCACACAATGACCGGATTACACGTGGGAACAGTATTCTGCTCTACCATCAGCTACAAACACACACTCACACTGACACACACACACACACACACACACACACACACACACACACACTCACACACTGACCGTATTACATGTTGGAACAGTATTCTGCTCTACCATCAACTACACACACACACACACACACACACACACACACACACACACACACTCACACTGACTGACACACACACACACACACACACTCACACACACACACTGACCTGATTACACGTGGGAACAGTATTCTGCTCTACCATCAGCTACACACACACACACACACTCACACACTGACCGGATTACACGTGGGAACAGTATTCTGCTCTACCATCAGCTACACACACACACACTCACACACACACACTCACACACTGATACACACACAAACACATACACCCTCACACACTGACCGGATTACATGTGGGAACGGTATTCTGCTCTACCATCAGCCACACACACACACACTCACACAGACACACACTCACACTGACACTGACACACACACACACACACACACACACACACACACACACACACACAGTGATACACACACACACACACTCACACACTGACCTGATTACATGTGGGAACAGAATTCTGCTCTACCATGAGCTACACACACACACACTGACACACACACACACACACAGATAAATACACACTGATACACACACACACACACACACAAACAGATACAC